>CAUYRH010081355.1:0-15165 GCA_963574655.1 Perodicticus potto
CACGACCCTATTTCCAAAATCAAAACTGGTCAAACGACAAAAAAAAAAAAAAAAAAAAAAAAAGGCTACTGAGAATTGCTATAGGCTGGACATGTTCTACGGTGTATTATCCTATATTTCTGTCTTGTATATTTTATACATAAATGTTATGTATCAACATTAGGGTAGCATGTTATTATTAAAAGTTAATGTAGAATTCTAAATATTGTAGCATTCCTCAAAAAGCAAACCATCAGTGTATTTACAGAGAAATCTTCTCTTCCACAGTGAATTGAGAAATCTGAGAAAATAAGACTCAAGAAACAATAATGTAAATGACTTAATTATAGCAAACCATGTTTTTCTACTGAGGATATTATAATTACATTTTAATAAACCAATCTTTGCAAAATAGAGTCCAAATGTTTAACACAAAAATTCAATCTCATTTATAACTAAGACTAGCATTTTGAATGTAATTTCTCTGCCAACAATTTAGTCTGACTCTTGCAATTCATTAATGTAAATCAACATCCAACTTAGAAATAGCTTCTATGATACCAAGTATTTTTCCCTGGAAGTATTAGCAATAGCACAAGAATTAAAAATATTGAGAAATATTTCTTATATGATGATTTAAGTGAATGTGTCTTTCCTTATTTAATACAGTCTAAGTATAAAGTTCTTGGATTTGTACACAAAAATGGATCATAAAAAATATAATCATGATAATCATAGTGGAAACACATGGAAAGTTTTTAGACAGGGAAAAATAGTTCAAATAATACCTTTAAACTGTACTATGTACTACATCCATATTAAACTTTATTAAAACAACCAAAAACAATACTGATTTCATTACGTTAAAATCTTCAAGGAGATTTTGGTAGATTAGATCATTTTCCAGCAAATTTTCACTCTTTCCCCTATGTCATCTCTAAGGGCGGGATATAATTTATCACTTCTTGACGCTGGTCCTCATTGTGTGAGTTTGATTTGGCCAAAGAGGTATCTTAAAGGATTTAGGACAAGAAGCTTGGCAAGTTTTTGCACAGGTGAGCTTGTACTCCTGGCTTTTTCCCTACAATAACATGTTTTAGGTACTGCAGTGAGGAGGTTAACATATGTGTGCAACAAATCAGAACATGATCTGTAGCTTCAAGATAATGCTAGTGATGTCCAGTCTAAATCAGCTGCATCGCAACTGCCCATAGGTTATTAGCAACAACAACAAAAAGAAAATGTGTGTTGATATATTACACTAAGGTATTCATTGATTTTTTAGGCAAATCATTGCGGCAATAGCTGACAAAGGTATCATTGTTCAACATGTTAGTTGTCCAGTCATGACATCTAGAATGTACAAGTCGAAAATCTTTTAAAACTAATTATAAATACATTCTAATTTAAGTAAATGGTATCACAATATTTCATTACATAATCCCTGCCAGTTTATTTATATTCAATCTCAATAAAATGTCTTCTAGGGTCCCAGAATTGTGGCTAATTCTCTGAGGCTAGAGTAGGCACTTTACTATAGACTATAAGACCTACAGAGTGAATTCTTCCTTAACTTGTTTACCATGGGAATTTTTTTGTTGCTTTGTTTTGTCTTAGTCAAGTTTATGTGCCTAATATTTAGGAGTGTGCCTGATCCATCATACAACCTCAATAGTATTTGATGAATAAAGAGATTATTTTCAGCCTTTCCTCATAACATACCTCAAAAGCAGACTAGTTCATAATGGAAGAATACACATTGTTTCCAGAATATAATCTCTCTCATCAATGTCCTCATTTTATGGTTTTTCTCTCCCTTTATCTATCATAATACTTGGTATTTAGTGGGTAGTAAGTTAATATTTGTTCAATAAATTAATGGATGGACCAATGAATGAAATACATAAGAATTTTAAAATTATAACCCAAGATTAAAAGCATACCATTTGCCATCAGAATGATTAAGTTTCACTAGTATATGATAATTAAGGAAATTTACTTTACTTGTATGTTTAAATTTTAAACACAGGGATCAAAGTAATTATGAATTCCATTCATTTATTCAAAAAATAGTATATTTTGAATGCTTTTATGTCCTATAACAAAAGGAGACTGTAGTCAAAGACATTACAATGGTATCATATATAAATGTTTGTTTTAAATAGATAACAACTTAAAATTTTTCTCTTATTGCAAATTCAAAAAATGTATTTATAGATTTAGAAACAAATTTGAAAATGTCAGAGAAATATTTTTAAGAAGAGTTAAAATATTATCCTTCAATGAATTAGCATAAAAACATGACAAAATCTAATACGAGCATGTCTGTGAACCAGGCATTGAAATTAGCATTCTAGCATAGTAAATCTTCTGTGTCCATGGATGATATGCAATAATTTTTCTATTTAATTCTCATCAACAAAAAAACTGAGTTATTTAAATCAGAATTAAGCATGAATAACTTGCTTTTTATGTGTAAGGTACATTTCACTTATTTTTTAAAATGGAAATTATAAAATTTAAGCTCTGTGTACATATAGTGGGTACAAATTAAATACTTTTAAAATCTTTCTGATTGAGGTCTTAATTTCAAGATCTATTAAGTGCCTTTAGATAATATTTTTTTCCTAAAATTTTATCCATCTTGTTGGATGACGTAATTATTTTACAAAATTTAAAAAAGATTTTCCTATTAAAAATGAATGAATACAATAGAATGTCATCAGGATAGAGTGAATTTAACAACTATCTTGTTATGTTATACATATCATATAAATTTAAATTAAACTTTCATGTAATTAAAAGCTGACAAGCTCATTTGCTTTTATAAGATTAAAAGAAAAGGAGTATTAAAGGAAGTTAAATTAGATTTTACCAACTGTTCAATGAGTTTCAGGCTTGATTTGATAATATATTTCCAGATATAAAATTTCAAAATGATCATTTTCAAAAATAGTTACTGACCTGCTTTGTAGATAGAGATATAAATGCCTATTCACACTCATTACTGTAAAACTCATGATTTGCTTTATTTCTAATGAAACTGATTAAGTTTTCATCATATCAACATGAAACAGATAAATTAAAAACATATTCATAAAACTTGGTTAATATAATGCACATTTTAATATATTTAGTTTATCTTTTAATGAAACTTTATATAGTATTTATTTCATTCTGTCAATATTCCATGCCTAAGAAATTTTCCTTCTGATCCTCGGCAGCCATATCCTCTCATAAGTCAGCCTCCTTTCAAGGTGCATTAACTGCTTCAAAACTATAGGGGGCCATCTGGTTAAGTGCTGCTGAACTGCAAGAAATAAACCCAGGAACCGCTCTGCTATGACAAATTACGTCTTCAAAGCACATTCATAAACCAACATTCAAGTAATTACAAAGTACATTTATGGAATCTGCAAAGCATCATGGACTCGCAGTATACCTGCAGAAAGCTGAGAATATGTGTAAGCCACTCAAAAACTATGCTTGGCAAAAGACTGTGAATGCTACAAAAGATCCTTAGAGAGATTGATTTTATTTTCATACAGATCTTGGGGTAACTGGAGTTCAGTTGTGACAGGCGCCCTCAGAAGACCGCAACTGGTCCAGAAAACCATAGATAACAATAGAAAAGCCTGGTTGTTTAGGGAGCCTTGTGAACTACTATTACCCTAGGAACTCAGAATTTAATGGAGGGTGGCAGAACTGTAAACTTAACACCCAGAAAAGGCCAGAGGAGGGGTTTCTCTAAACCATTTAGTCTAAACAAAAAGATCAGTCAACATCAGACTGAAAAATTAGCCAACTTTGTGAGATATGGCTTAACATACTGAAATCCAATAGGGTAGACAAAGTTTAGAATCAGAAACAAGCAAGAATGGTAAAATAATCTAGATAATTGTGCATAAAAAAATGGGTGCAGGATAATAGAGTCTACTGTTGGTATCATCCTCTGGCCTTTCAGTGCCTTCACTTTTCTCCTCTACCGAAGTCCTCTTACAAGTCAGTTACAAAGGCTCAGAGCACAGGAGTACGTGTTCACTGCTGGGCGAAACCGAGACATAATCAATGACTAAGAGCTACAGAGACAAAAGATACAATTGGTGTTTTCCAAGTAAAAATAATAATTTTTCTTTTAAAAGGACAAAATTAAACACCCAGAAATTAAGAATCTAGACTATTGAAACAACTGAAAAAAAGATGAGTGTTTATGCGGGGAGAATACAAATGGCCTTTGTGCACACAAGGGAAATTAGCAGACGGGGCTGGAGAGACAGAAAGAAGACTAGGTTATGCAGGTCCATATAAACCATCACACATATTTTGCTTTTAGCTTTCAAAACTTATGTGTATGTTTATTAGAGTAATGAATATATATAATAAGTAATCTATTATAGTAATATGAAAGTTTCATATTAAAACATATAGCAGTACTATGCCCAAGCTCTTTATACACCATGTTTCCCATCCCCGGAGGCCGTCATGATTAACCTGCTACCTCATTCTGGCATTACCCTTACCTGTCTAAATAACTTACATTTAACAGACAGTCTATTTCTTGATTCACAAATTCTTGGCAATGTTTAATGATTTTTTATTACACCACCACCAAGTCCCTTCTTCCTTTTTTTCTAACCAACTCTTAAGAATTGTGGTTAAGAAAAATAATTGTGCCCACAAAAACAATATTCACTTTCATGGTAAAAATGCACTATGGTTATATTTCCTTCCATGTAAACCTTTTTGATATACTATAATTTATAACTGCCATGGTATCCATGAACTTGCATAGTTTTCCTTGTATCTGTCACATCTTCCTACACATCAATTTCCTTTGTCCTTGAATGCTCTAGCAGTCTGCCAGATGCCTAGAAATATCTTTCCCACACATTCAAACAAATTACTTTAAGTTATTGATTTTTTTTTTCTCTTTGGCTTAGAAAGTTTCCTCTCAGAGTCCTCTTTTCCTCCATTCTTATGTATTCAATCCTATATGGTTTTATTTCTTGGTGACTTCTTTTGTCGGCATCTTTATGTAAAATGCTTTATGAAAGATAAATTTGAATAACCTTATCTTTTTGAAAATTTCTTTTATCCTCCCTCTCACTGATTGTTGGTAATGTAAGTGGGTATATAATTTCAGATCAGAAATCATTTGCCTCATGGTTAGAATGCATTGTTTAAACTTTGTCTTCTAGTATTCCTGCTGAGATACAGTTACAAATCTCATCGCATTACTTCTAGTAAATATATTTTATTTCTTTTGTTTCTTTCTATGGAAAATTTTAATATCTTCCCTTCACTATCAACTTTCAGAAATTTCATAATGATTTTATTACTTGCATATGTGTGTGTGTGTGTGTGTGTGTGTGTGTATCTGTACACACGTGTGTTTCAATATGGGTTGAATATGGAGTCATGACTTTTCTGAAAATAATTGGTGCATTATTTATTTGATAAATTTATTTTCTTTATTAGTTTAGTTCTGTCCCTGAGATTCTTATTAGGATATTTCAGTTATTACCTTCTTTTTTTGTTGTTGTTACTATTTTTGGTAATAATTCCTTGACTTCACCTTCAACTGCTTCTATTGAATTATTTATTTTTATATATTTTTTAGTTTTCTGTAGCTTTAAAAAAAATTTATTGACCCTTTATGAGAAATTTTTTATTGTTTTAAGAATACAATCTGCTGTGTCCTTTTTTGTGTGATTATTCATGCAGCTTTGGGGTATTTTCTTTTATACACACACCCTGTCTTCTTTACATTTGTCCATTTGTTTACATTTTTTGTTTTTTCCTTTTGCTTTTACATTGTTCAGATTTTCCTGTTATATACAGAGATCATTAATTATCCAATGATGTTAAACAATAAAGGTCAGCTGGAAATTATTATACACTAATAGGGTATAAGAGAGGATTTCACCATCATTCAATTAGATGTTAAGTTGCCTTCTCAACAGGTAGAGACCCAATCAGTAAATAATTACAGGGCCTAGAATTGATCAGTTGTTCCAAAGCAGAGTCACCTAATTTTCTGCGTGGGCAGTGTGTACCTATATGCCAGCACTCTGGAAACAGGCAGGTCAATGTGAATTTTCACCTAGTTCCCCTATTCCCTTCTGTGGATTTCTGTTCTCTATTCTGGCTAGAGTATGAGCCAGGAACCTTCCTAGTACTTTTTTTTGCTGAGAAATTACCCATCCAGACTGCCAGGGAGAAAGAGAAGAATAATTACCCAGGGTGCAATGTTGACCAGAGGAATTAAACAGTTCTCATGCGTCTTGTCATGCACGCCATCCCTGTCCTTCACACAGGTCCATGACCCCCATAGATGAATTGCCTCACTTTTTATAAGCTAATCTCCCTGCAGTGTCTGAACTACAATGTCTGCTATGCATGTTAATATCCATTCTTTCATATACTTTGAATATTTTAAAAATCATATTGGACTTTTCTTTTTTCTTTGTAGTCAATATGTCGATGCTTATATCCAGTTTAGAGAGGTTTTAGAAAAAAAGGAAATATATATGTGGCCAAATTTCCACATTTTACTAAAAATCTGAAAGACTGCACGTTATTATCATAGTATAGTGATTAGTAAATGGCTTTAAATGGGTATTGACATGGCCAGTCTACCGAGACTGCTAATTGTCTATTGGATACAGCCACAAATCATAACTAGTGAATTTTGCAAGAGTATTTCAATAAGGTAATGGGTATATAAAACCCGCAGCAGTATGTTGTACAGTGAGTCTGACAGAGGAATTCAAGACGGCAACTACAGGTAACAGTTCTGCTACATAGGAGTAAGTATGTTTCTTGAGACTGAAAAAAAAAGTCACTCTTTTTTAATCTTTGAAGTTATTGAAAGAATAATTATGTTTAGTAATTGTCAGAAGCATTATTTTTTCTCACCTGTTATAGTTGTTTATAATACACAGCATCCATAAATTTCGTGTGCAATTTAAAACACAAAACTAATTGTGTAGATTTACCTTTTAAATTTATACTTTCTAAGAGAATTTCTCAGTGACATTTAATAAAAATAAATCTGAATTTAATCAGCAACATCATTTTATGAAAGAAACCACATTTTGAATCTTTTTAAGCAAAAATGGATATAGCTTTTAGCTTTGTACATTTGGCTAGAAGTTTGTTCTAATGGCCTAAATAACAAATACATATTCTTCGAATAATACAAAAAAAACTACCAATGGCCAATTTCAATTCTGGTACCTTCAAAAAGAGTTCTTAAACTTTTGTTGCTATTTGACTGTACACCCATTGAAATGGCTGCTTTCTGCTGACAATTGATTTTTTTCAAATGAAAAGTTTAGCAGCAAAATCAGTGAAACCCTCTGGAAAGCAGGCTTCCACTCCTCAGACAAAAAAAATCTAATGACATCTAAATTAGATGAACACTTAATGTTATTGAGTGCATTTAAAATAGCTCCTTCTGGACCAAAAAAAAAAAAAAAATTAACAAACTGTGTTTTGGTCACTACTATAACGCTAATTCAAAATGAAAAGTATCTGTCTTACAAATAATGCAAAGTCTTCAACTTTATATGACTGAATAGTATTCCATGGTATACATATACCACAGTTTATTAACTTTTTCCATTGAATCTACAGGTTGAGGGGCGGTGGGGCTGTTTCCACATCTTTGTGATCATGAATTGAGCTGCTATAAACTTTTGAGTGTAAATGTCCTTATAATAAAATGATCTGGGTGCAAGACTCAACTACAGCTGGGACTTCACCTTACAAAGCAAGAAATGTAACCTAATCATATGTACCCTTTTAAATCTGAAATTAAAAGAATTTTAAAATGAGTTAGTTTTTTCTGGAATATTAATGTCATAAGCTTGGGGACATGGCATTGGGATGTAATGGGGATGGAAGGAAAGAGTCAGAGGGCTGTGGCAAATGCCCTGAACAAGGGAAGAAGTCTACAATGGAAAAGAAGTTGCCAGAATCAGCTGACATGCCCTGATCAAAGAATCTGCAATTAGCAATTGACCAATCCCTATCACTGTTGCAAGCTGTTAACAATAGGAAAACGTGTTTCTAAAATGTGTTTTATAGTAAACTAATAAAAAAAATCTGAGACAGTTTTCAGAATTCAGAAACTTTGAGATACTAATATCTTATAAAATTCTTTTTTCTTATTGTTGTGGATTCATTAGGGGACCAGAAACCAAGTTACACTGATTGCATTTGTTAGGTAAAGTCTCTCTTATTCTTGTGTCTTGCCCCCAAAGATGTGTCGCACATGGAGAACCCCTCCCCCTCCCCCTTTCCTCTTTCTGCTCTTCTTTCTCCCACTCCTCTCTCCTTCCCACTCTCTGCTTTTCCTTTCTCCCACCCCTCTCCTTCTCTTCTCTCTGCTCTCCCCTTCTCATACCCACCACTGTGTACTAGGTCACTAATTGTCCTCATATCAAAATTGACTACATAGAATTCATGTGTCTCCATTCTTGTGATGCTTTACTAAGAATAATGTGTTCCACTTCCATCCAGGTTAAAGCAAAGGATGTAAAGTCCCCATCTTTTTAATGGCTGAATAGTATTCCATAGTGTACATATACCACAGTTTGTTAATCCATTCCTGGGTTGGTGGGCATTTAGGCTGTTTCCACATTTTGGCAATTGCAAATTGAGCTGTAATAAACAGTCTAGGGCAAGTGTCCTTGCAGTGAAAGGTTTTCTTTCCTTCTGGATAGATGCCCAGTAATGGGATTGCAGGATCAAATGGGAAGTCTAGGTTGGGTTCTTTGAGGGATCTCCATCCTTCCTTCCAAAAAGGTTGTATTAGTTTTCAGTCCCACCAGCAGTTTAAAAGTGTTCCCTTCTCTCCACATCCATGTCAGCATCTGCAGTTTTGAGATTTTGTGATGTGGGCCATTCTCACTGGGGTTAAATGATATCTCAGGGTGGCTTTGATTTGCATTTCTTTAATAATTAGGGACAATAAGCATTTTTTTCATTTGTTTGCTCGCCATTCGTTTGTCTTCTTTCTTGGCCATTGATATATGGAATTGTTGGCTTTTTTCACGTGGATTAAATTGAGTTCTCCAGAGATCCTAGTTATCAAGCTTTTGTCTGATTCAATATATATAAATATCCTTTCCCATTGTGTAGGTTGTCTGTTTGCTTTGGTTGTTGTCTCCTTAGCTGTACAGAACTTTTAGGCTTAATTAAGTCCCACTTGTTTATTTTTGTTATTGTTGCAATTACCACGGAATTCATAAAGTCTTTTCCCAGGCCGATATCTTCAAGTGTTTTTCTTATGCTTTCCTTAAGGATTTTTTATCATTTCATGCCTTAAATTTAGTTCTTTTATCCATCTTGAATCAATTTTGAGTGGAGAAAGGTGCTGATCCACTTGTGTGTATGCAAACACCACCCTTATAATCACCCATTGAGATTTAAGTTAAAGCTTCTTCTCAGTCTATCGCAGCTCTAAAGTTATTATTTATCACACTGGCATTCTAGGAACAGAGTGAAAAAAGTCAGAGGCAATTTAGCCCAGTGTTTTCCCACACAAAATACGAGTGTCTCTCATCTCTGCCTGAATCTGGTAAATTACGATTATTAGAATACATATTATAAAATATCTACTTATGTTGTGATTTTAAGCAATGGTTATGATTATTGCTTTCCTCCCATTTAAAAATAAAATGCACCTTATGTATGAATACATTCTGTAAATAAGTTTTAGTCTCTATAAAATGAGTTTCTAATAGAAACTTCATATTCGTATGTATAACTGCTCGGTTTGAGGAAATAAAATGCTACTTAAATCTACCACTTTTAACAACTTTGTAACATTTATTGGTTTTGAAATAAAATGAATATAGAAAATTGCTGTGATATTTCTTTTTGTGTTTCACATTGAAAGTAGGTGAATTCATTTCTAAGTAGTGAGGCATTATAATTCATAAGCCACAGTGCACTGCAGTTAAGATTTTACCTGCTGACATCATTTTCTTTGAGAAATGATAGATGTCATTTACTGTTTCAAGATAAATTGCTGCATACCTGTGACTTTTTTGCTGACAATTTTGCCCTGCACAAACAAAATATGAAGTTTCAAAATAACTTTGCTGCGAGAGCAAATCTGAGTTTTAAAAAAAATCAGTCTATAGGCTTGGCGCCTGTGGCTCAATGGGCTAAGGCGCCAGCCACATACACCTGAGCTGGCGGGTTCGAATCCAGCCCAGGCCCACCAAACAACAATGATGGCTGCAACCAAAAAATGGCTGGGCATTGTGACGGGCGCCTGTGGTCACAGCTACTTGGGAGGCAGAGGCAAGAGACTCGCGTAAGCCCAGGAATTGGAGGTTGCTGTGAGCTGTGATGCCACAGCACTCTATCCACTTCAGAGTGACAGCTTGAAGCTCTGTCTCCAAAAAAAAAAAAAAAATCAGTCTGTAATACTAAAAAGAATCAAGTGTTGTTTTCAACCTATAATGACAAAGGGCAACTCAGTCTGATGCAAACGTCTAAGAAAATTATTGTTAACACTTTAGTAAAATTCTTCCCACTCAGAATTTCTTTACTGGCCACTGGCTAACACCATACTTATCACAGGTAAACTATCAAGGGACAAATATTGTCTAAATAGGCATTGGAATTTAGGAAACTCTGGGGAAGTTATCTCTGAGAGTTTGCAAAATGGCAGATCTAGCAAAAGCTGCCAAAACCACAGGTCAGTAGGGTACATGACTCTCCTCTTTTCTCAAGATTCCTATTCTTCTTCTTGAGAAGATTCCTATTCTCAATTCAGAAGGATTTTCAGAGGACGTGAGGAAACTCTGAAGTTCCAAAGATATTCCTTGAGGGTCAAACTATAATCCTCAGGTCTCCATTTATATCAGAGCATTTGTCAACACTCTTAACAAAATTAAGATTGCTTATGACCTCTCTCTAGGAAGCCATGGAACATTTTTATAAGTTGCCTTCTAACTAACATATTTCTTCTGGTCATCCTTTGATGACTCCCACATGACACCAAGCTTAGGCTAACGATCCTAGAGGGCCACTGCTTTGGTCTCTAAAATAATGCTCCTGCATACCACAGGTGACTCTTGATCATGACGAACCCCCCCACCCACACTCTTACCATTCAGGGGAAGCTGACACATTCTGTTTGCTTCAGGTATCAATGGCTATACTTTTCCTTGAGAAAAATTTGTCAATACTTATCAAAATACTTAAAATTATTAATGAACATGTTCGTCACAAAGGGAATGTACCACAGGGAAAACAAAATGCCAAAAACATTTTACATCTACTGCTATTCCTCTTCGCAGCCTGTACTATCACGAAAAACTGTAAATACCCCAAATATTCAATGTTAGGTGGTTGGATTGAATAATTATGATCCTTCCAGATGATAGAACAATATGTCAGCCCTAACAATCACATGGCCAAATATTTAATACCAATAACATCTATTTGTTATGTGTTGTTCATATCACAAAACCACATGGACCCCAGGACCCTAATTTTGTTTTCCTACCAATCATGATGGTCTTCTGCCTGTGTTACTTTCTTGCACTCCAGGTCCATTTTCTATAGTTAAGTCAAAACAAATTTTATAAAACATAAATTAAATTGTATCATTCTCTGCCTAAAGTTGTTAAATGGCTCTCTACTCCACTTTGGATTAACTACAAACTCTTCACCAGGGACTGACTACCAGACTCCCCAAAATTATGATTTATGTTTCTCTTTGCCCTTTACTCATCCTGTTTTAGCCACATGGATTTCTGTTCTTTGAATGAAATAAATCTATTCCTGCCACAGGCCCTTGTACGTATTATTCCTTCTGTCCTAGACACAGGTCTCACAGGTTTTTCTATGACTCCTTTCTACTCTTCATTCAGTATCGACCCAATCACCAGCTTTGAGAGGCTTCTGCCAGCTCACTGTTCTTCAGTACCTTTCCTTACCTCATCCTATTTCGTTTTGTTTGTACCATTTGCAAATTATAGTTATGATTTTTATTTATTTGTTCATTTACTTTTCGATAGAATGTACATTCCACGAGAGCAAGCTTTTGTCTTTATTCACTTCTTTAACCTCAGTCCCTGTACAGAACCAGAAACTCAATAGGTACTTATTGAATATTTTGAATTATTTATTAAGGCATTAAAAAGTGGCTTTTTTTTTTTTGGCCAGGGCTGGGTTTGAACCCACCACCTCCAGCATATGGGCCGGCGCTCTACTCCTTTGAGGCACAGGCACTGCCCAAAATGTGGCATTTTTCAAAGTGAAATGCCTATCCACTTGTTTAATGAATAGAATGCAGAGGTTTCAGGTTAGAAATGAGCTTCAGATCAAAGGCAGGCCCAGAAAGAGGTTTAGGGGCTAATGTATGGAGAAAATACTTGCTAATAATTACAGTTGACATATCTCCAAATACTAATACATGGGTAACAATGGGAAAAATGGAGAAAAGGAACATTTGTTTATCCCTATGGTGAGATATGACATTTTTTATAGTACAAAGTTAAATTCATTTAATAACCATCTCAATAAAAAATAAGTAAACTTTATTCAAATACTGGGAAGTGATTTTCTAAGTCCACAGATTAGATTTGTGAGTATCTTCCTAAATCTTCTTCTTCCTTGGCTCACACTACTCCCAATTAATTGAGACAATTCAGAGAATTTTCTGAATCTTTTCACAGCTACCGTTGGTAGGTCCTGTTAGCACCCTAACTACTGTACGGTACAATCACTACTCCTGCCAGGGCACACACACATTATCAGTAGTCAAAAGTCTGGCAGGAAAAAATAAAATCTCTCTATCTCCAGGAGGGCTGGCTTATGAAAGAACATGTTCTAAGACATGAAAGGGGAATATTTTAGTGACACTTGTGTGAAATACGACTTTCTGCTATCTTCTATAAAAATCTAAATTTCAATCATATCACCCTAGTAGACTTTAAAGATAGACCTCAAAGGAAGCATTGTATTTGATATTCTCTTGTAACCCTGGAATGAAACCTAAGCATGAATAACTGGAGATGTGCACACTCTTAGAAAGATGAAAGAATGGGACTCAACAGAGGAGCTAAAAATGAAAAGCTGGACGATTTCCCTCCGCCACCCTGAAAAGGCCGTGTATTTGCAACGTATGAAACAAGAAAAGGAGGATGATTTTGGTTTGGTTTGGTTCAGTTTCTTTCTTTTGTTTTATTTAGGAACACATTTAAGTATTGCTCTCGGTTGGGTTTTGCATATTAAGTTGTCAGGTTGGAACAGTCTGGTTGTAATAAGAGCTTACTATTCACATAAACGTGCAGACAGCGCAGACAGTGCAGACAGATTGAGGCTGCTGGTCCTGCCGCTGGTGAATTTCCTAGAACAGCTCGGAGCACGGCATCTTAACAGGGACTGAGAAAATCCCTCCTTCTCTTTTTTCCTTTCTTTTTACTGAGGTGAAGTAAAATTGGAGAGGAATACTTAGATCATAAGTAGAGATAGTTGGGGATTTTCTTAAAAAAAAAAAAAAACTGGACCAATTGCCAGTGTTCTCAGAAAGTCAGTTAACAGTTTTTCCCTTATAGCTTCCACTTCTTCTTTTTTTTTTTTTTTTGGCTAAATGGGCAAAAAAATCTGTGAACCTTTCTCCTAAGAGTTTGTTGTTGTTGTTACTATTCTTTTTAATAAACCTCTACATTTGCGGTATCTATGTAGATCTTTGTATTTCTGTGTTTTCCTACAATTGAACACTTCTTATAAAGAAGCTCCATCTTTATTATCCAAAATGGGGTATCCATTCTTTTTTCATCATGTACATATCCTGAAAAAACAGTCCGAACATAAGCTTACTCGATATATATGTTTATGCATTCATAAAATATATATATGTGATATTTCACTACTATGTTACATATTTCTTTTCTTTTTTTTAAATACATGTGTTTTATTATTCATTACATTATTCCCCTCCCCCCCCAATGGTAAGACAGAATTTATTTACAGAAAAGAATACAGTAAACACTAAAGCTCCTGGTAGACGGAGAGAATTCAAGAGGGGAGAGAGAAGCTCTCTCTGTTTCTCTCCCGGTCTTTCCCTGTCTCCTCCTTTAGGCCTTTAGTCTCAGGGTATATATAGGTGTATGGGTTCCTTGGCCAGGAAACAAATGAATACAGTCCCTTCCGCTGGGGGCAAGGTGAATGAGTGTATCAATGAATGGATACAGTCCATTCATGGAATTGAGGCCTAGGAAATTGACAAGAAATTGACCTAGGCATAGCATTTCCAGATATGTTAAAAGGAGCTAGTTATAATCTCTACCTCACAAATAAAAGTAGAGATTAAATGATAGTTGTAAATTGTCCGACTAGCACACAGTATGTTCTCAATAAACATTTCCTTTTTTCCCCCTCAAAGGCCCAGTTTTCTTCACAGTCATTATACTACGTACAAACCACTAGAACATACCAAACAATCTAGGAAAAGTGGTTTTGTCAGGGTTTTTTTGTTCGTTTTTAAGACAGAGTCTTACTTTGTGGCCCTCGGTAAAGTGCCATGGTATCATAGCTCACAGCAACCTCAAACTCTTGGGTTCAAGTGATTCTCTTGCCTCAGCCTCCCACGTAGCTGGGACCACAGGCGCTCGCCATAATGCCCAGCTATTTTAAGAGACAGAGTTTCACTCTGGCTCAGGCTAGTCTTGAACCTATGAGCTCGGGACAATCCACCCACCTCAGTCTCCCAGACTGCTGAGATTACAAGCATATGCCACTGCGCCTGGCCTGTCGTGTTTTTATTTACCCCAGTTTGGCTACGAGAACTCAATGGTCAACTAATTTTTATGAATAATTGGGACAGTCAAACTCTACACACAGAAACTACATAGTAAAAAAAAACCTATAATATGGGTCTTGTAAAAAATGCTTTTAAAGGCTCGGCACCTGTGGCTCAACGGGCTAGGGCACCAGCCACGTACACCTGAGTTGGCAGGTTCGAATCCAGCCCGGGCCCGCCAAATAATGACAGCTGCAACCAAAAAAATGGCAAGGCGTTGTGACAGGCGCCTGTGGTCTCAGCTGCTTGGGAGGTGGAGACAGGAGATTGGCTTGAGCCCAGAAATTGGAGGTTGCTGTGAGCTGTGATGCCACAGCACTCTATGCAGGGTGACAGCTTAAGGCTCTGTCTCA
>CAUYRH010081357.1:0-42781 GCA_963574655.1 Perodicticus potto
TTTTAAATGTTCAAGGAAAACGTGTTTCGTCTCATCATTCAGGAGTACTTCAGGACACGTGTGCAGTACTGCAGACAGGACAGAACGCAGGCAAGACGGTTCCAACTCAGAGCCCAGGCCCTCAGGAAAAGCACTTGGTGGGTCATCCCTATAAATTTCCATTCCCAACAGTTCTTGATGGGAAGGCAATCCTGACACCCCAGAGTCTCCATTGGAGCACTGTCCTCTGTGGCTGCCCATGGCTCTGGGCCCTCTTCCCAGCCAGCCCCTCCCCAGAGCTTCCGCAACACCGCAGGACACTCCAGGAAAATGCTCTTCTGCAGAAACAGAGAACAGACCCGCGGCTTTGCTCAGAGCGGCTGCTGAATCTGAATTTCTTCTTATTGATTCTTTTCAATATGGAAGAAGCACTTCGTTGCCATTGTGAAGGAAGAGGTCAGCCCCGCTCAGATCACTTTTCATTTCCAATGATAAGGTCTCAGTCTGTGGATTTCCATTTCCATCAACCACAGGCTTATTCATCCAAGAAGGTGTATCTGCCGGACATGGGCTTTCCTCCTGCATTCTTTTCTTAAGGCTACATAATGGTTTGATCAAGTCAGCTCCTCTCTCCCACTTCACTTTTTCCAAGCAGGTGCCCAAAGGCCTTCTTTTGTTCCTCATCTTTGTGTTCCTGGATGCAGCGAGCCTGAGGTCACACCTTCATCAGTTAGGGGAGGGCCTTCAATGTATCTCAATATGAACCTGCAGGAGGACGTTGAGCATCATGGAAGCCACGATGTAGAGGTAGGGGAAGTTGATGCGCAGCCGCCAGGCCAGATCGAAGAAGGTGAGTAGAGTGCGAGTCAGCCCCTTGCAGAAGAGCAGGCGGCGGCCGAGCGCGAGAGCCGGACAGCCAGGCCGGACAGAGCCGCCGCCATATAGAGACCAGCTCTCCCACGGCCCGCCCGCCAGCGCCGCGTCGCCCCGGGCCTCTGCCCCGGCGAGGCGGGCCCCGGGGGTAGCAGAGTCCGTATGTCAGGCGGGGGGAAGCAGCTCCGCGAGCCACCACCAAGTCCTAACCCGGCCGCGTGGCCTGACATCACCCCAGCCAACTGTTAAATAAAGAATCCACGAACCTACCTCTGACTGGTAAGTCCCCACCTTGGGAATATCCCACCTTTTCAGACCAAACCAATGTACATGACTTTACCTACAATTCCTGTCTTCCAGAAACGTAGGAAACCAAACTATAACTCAACCATTGCAAGTCCTTTTGTTTAAAACTCTTGAGCGTGGCTCTGGGTCACGGTCCTCAAATTTGGCTCAGAATAAACCTCTTCAGATTGTTTCAGAGTCTGGATTTTTCATCCACATTAGTATTTGTCATTCATCTTCTTGTGTCCCCCGGAGAAAAGTATAAAGACCTGGCTTGCTTTTTGCTTCCTAATCTGGGAGTGCAAGAAGAGGGACAGAGTTCCAGTTTTGCAAGATGAAAAGAATTCTAGAGATGAATGAATGGTGGTGCTGGTTGCACAACATGATGAATATATTTAATACCACTAACTGGACACTTCATGGTCAATTAACATGGTCAATTTTGTTATGTGTATTTTACCACGATAAAAACAAAGAAGGAGCCAAGATTAGGAAGACTGTGTCCCCAGCAAGCCTGGGAAAACTCCTCCTCTGGAGCTGAAGGGGCCATTGTGACACCAGGCAGGCCGGAAGGAGCAGCAAGGTGCAGAGTTGCCTGGATGCTGAGCTGTCCGAGAAGCTTCATGAGGCTTCCTGAAGGTCCTTCTTCAAGAAATCTGAGAGGAAGGGTAGGTGACTCCACACCAGGTGCCCACCTACAGGAGACACAGAGGGAAGCACCACAGAACCTGCCCAGGCAAACCAAGGCCACTCCTGAGAGCATCATTGTTGGTCCCAGCAGGCTGGAGGGGAGAAAAGTGGTGTCCACCAAGGGACGGGGCCCCAGGCCAGCAGCCAGAACTTGAGGCCTTAACCCCATGGGAGAAGGTTCAGCAAGCAAGACAGGTGTGGGGAGAGTTCCAGTGGAGCAGCCCAGCAACCATTTGTGAAAATTTCAGTACAGCTGGTGGAATAATGACCCCCAAAGATGTCCACATCCTGATTTCAACACCTGTGAACATGTTTCATTTCATGACACAAAGGACTTTGCAGATGTGATTAAAGGTAGGGGCTTGAGATGGGGAGATTATTCTGGATGACGCAGGTAGGTCCCAAATGTAATCACAAGTATTTCCATAAGTGAAAGAGGGATGCGGGTGAACAGATCAATTAAGTGACACTGCCAGCCAGGAAGATGGAGGAAGGGGCCACAATCAGGGTCGCTGGAAGTCTCTAAAAGCTGGACAGGCAAAGAAGAGACCCTCCCATCGAGCCTCCAGAAGGAGCCGGCCCAGCTGACACCTTAAGCCCAGTGAAACCCACTCTGGGCCTCTGACTTCCAAACCTGGAAGATTTTAATAAGTGTGTGATTTCAAGCCACTAGGTCTGTAGTAATTTGCTACAGCAGCTGAAGGAGACTCATCTGTACTTAGAAGCAGCTGTGAAGAGGAAAAGCATTAATAAGCTTTACCCCGTTACCCCTCTAAATGGAGCACTACACCTCCCTCCTGTGTCTTCCTAAACACATAATAAAAGGTTATGGGAAAGACAGTTGTAATCTGGTTCTCAAGCAACATGGGGATTTTTCAGCTCAGATCAGGAGAATCAAATATGTATTCCCATCCCCTGCTCCTGGCGGTACACGCCAACTACAGGAGAATGGAGAAAATCCTCTTATCCCCTCACACCAAAGATTTAATGTTGAAAATGTGATGGTAGGCTACAAAGGGGAATTCTGCGAGCTTAAAAGAAAGACAGTCTGATCCTCCATTTATAGAAAATAAAGCATACCCAAGGACTAGAGATAAAAGAGAAAATAAAGCATACCCAAGCCATGTCAGAAAGGCCAGTGTCCTTAGTAATTAAGCCTGTCTGAATTGTGTGTTTCATCAGAATGACTCTCAGAAGTGAAAGTGCTTTTAAATTGACATCTGTTTCATCAGACTCTTTCTGTGTTGTAACTTCTTTAGAGGAGGGTAGAAGAGGTGCTGCTAAAGCTGAGAGCATTCTAGCCATCAATTTCTAACCCAGGGATCCTCAAACTATGGCCCACAGGCCACATGTGGCCCACCGAGGACATTAATCTGGCCCTCTGGGTGTTCTTGCTGCAGTTGCCTGTCCTGCTTAACAGCTGACTCATCCTGGGCCACAGTGCGCATGGATGGAACGTGAGCCGCACTCTCCAACTCCCCTCCTTCTCTCTGTCTCTCAACTCCTCCTTTCAGTCTCAGGTGCTTGCCTAAGGACCGAGGTAAGAACAAGTTAGGATTTATTTTTTTGAAGTTAGAAGGTCTATTTTTTTTTTATTTTGCAGTTAGTAGGGCCTTTTTTGTGTGGTTAAGGGGGCCCTTTTTCTTCTGAATTAGGAGGTCTTTGTGCAGTGTGCATAGGAATTTGTTCATAGTTTTTTTTTTAAATTATAGTCCGGCCCTCCACTGGTCTGAGGGACAGTGGACTGGCCCCCTGTTTGAAAAGTTTGAGGACCCCTGTTCTAACCCAATGATTTCTGCATTTATTTGGACTACATCGGTTTCCACTCATTGAAACCTAATCAAAATTTGTGGTTTATCTCTGTAGTAAAGATGTATATGAGGTTATACCAAGAAAATTTGTATCCTTAAAGAGAAAAAATATATAGTATGTGGAAAGTATGAACATTCACTTTGTTAAAACTTAGTCATGCAGAACCATGGAACATCCTTTAGTGTTTGTCTGAGAGAATTTTAGGACAAAAGAAATGATGTGTCCGTAGTAACCACCCTGTCCAGCAGGCCTGCAGCCCCAGCCCTGAGGGTGAGACCTCCTTTGCACATAGTCATGTAGCCTTGGGAAAGTGACTTTGGCTCTCTGGAGTTCAGTTTCCCCTTGTGCAATTAAACACACATTTGATTGTTTGCCAGTTCATCCTTCAAAGGCTGGAGGGGACACAGGACAGGCACTGTGTCATCTCTATCACCAAGAGCGTGGAATCCAGCCAGCACTTGGCACATGAGAGAAACAGTAAGTGATCCAGCGAGCATGATTGGCATTCGCTTAAAGTTCTGCACCCGGGGCCGTTCTTGGTGTAGATGGCTGTTGTTGCACCTCACCATGTGGAGGGGTCCACTGGGGCTGGAAGCCACGATGACTTCACTCCTGTCTGGAGCCCCCGCTGCCAGCTGTCCGGGATGGCCAGGGACTGGCCAGGCCACCAGGTGTTCAGCTTCTTTATTTTTTATTTATTTATTTTTTGTTTGTTTTGAGACAGAGTCTCACTCAGTCACCCTGGGTAGAGCACTGAGGCGTCATAGCTCACAGAAACCTCAAACTCTTCGGCTCAAGCAATTCTCTTGCCTCAAGTAGCTGGGACTACAGGTGCTACCACAACACCCCACTATTTTTTCTATTTTTAGTAGAGACAGGGTCTTGCTTTGCTCAGGCTGGTCTCAAACTCCTGAGCTCAGGCGATCTACCACCTGAGCCTCCCAGAGTGCCAGGATCACAGGCATGATCCACTGGGCAGCTCAGGCATTCAGCTTCTAACACAGCAATGGCTTCCAAGGGGGCTGGAGGCAGGCCATTCTGCTTCAGGCTAATTCTGCCAGGTTCTGTGGCTAAAGAGAAAAGGAAATGGACTCTATCCCTTTATGAGAGGAGCAGCTTGGTATACAGGGAGAAGTCAGAGGGCACCTGCCTCTCTCCGGCCACTAGCAGCCACTGTGAGCATCCAGAGTGCCAGTAGTCCTGCATAATTTTCAACCTAATATGACCTGTCCCAAAAGCTTGAGGGATTAGGATTTTTTGTGAAATCATTGTATTCATTTCCTCTTGCTGCCCTAACAAATTACAGGTTGAGCATCCCTGATCTGAAAATCTGAAATTCAGAATTTTTTGTGTGATGTGAAGACACAGTGGAAGATTCCTCATGTAAGTGTTTAATGCAAGCTTTGTTTCATGCACAAAAATTATAAAGACTATTGTAAAAAATTACCCTCACCCTATGTGTATAAGATGTATATAAGCTATAAATGAAGGTTGGGTTTAGACCCGGGTCCCATCCCCATGATATATAATTGTGTATATGAAAATATTTCAAATCTGAAAAAAAACAAAATCCAAATGGATTTTTCTGGTCCCTTCACCCTCAGAGGAGAGGCCAGCAGAGTCCTCATGTCACATCACTCTGTCCCTCAGAGACCCTTGTGATTACACAGGGCCCATCTGGATAACCTGGGACACTCTCCCCATTCCAGGATCACCTGAGTCACAGATTTAATCCCATCTGCTGCCTTAATTCCCTCTTGCCATACAACATGACATAGTCACAGGTTTGCAGGGCTAGGAAGTAGACATGTGGGGGCCATTATTTATCTTATCACAGTTATCACTTCAGAGTTTTTTAATATTTTAATCACTTTGGAAAATACTTTGTAAAAAAAAAAAAAAGTCCATACCTACATAACCTCTTTCCTCCATTCTAATCAGCTAAACTTGTCAGACATCGACAAAGGGTTTTAAAAACCAGGCTGTAAGTGAGAGTCTGAGGGCATCTTCTCTGTAGGTGCTCATCCCTGAATGCTCTCCTGGGTGCCAACTCCCCTGCTGCCAAGGCATGAGTTTGTGCAAAAAGTGACCAATGGAAGGCTTAGAAGAAGCCATCTTCTTCATTCAGAGGCAGCACGTGATTTCCTGAGATTTTACAGATAATCGTCTCAGTTTAAAGGTTATAATATAAATTTCTCCCCCTATTGCTTTTCTATTAGAGTGGTCTCCCCTTATTCATATGCCGCAAGACCCCCAGTGGATGCCTGAAACCTCAAATCATCCCAATCACTATAGATACTATGGTTTTCTTTTTTCTTATACATACATATCTGTGATAAAGTTTAATTTATAAATTCAACACAGTAAGACATAACAATAATACTAAGAACAATTATAGAAATATACTGCAATAAAAATTATATAAATGTGGTCTCTGTCTGTCAAAATATCATATCGTACTATACCAAGGGTAACTGAAACCTGAGGAAATGAAACCACAGCTAACGAGGGGGCTGCTGCGTCAGGGGTAGAGGAAAGAAAATGAGTCACCCCAAACTTAAGGAGATCATTAAAGAGAGAATGAAGTAATTCCACTGCTTAGGAAAATGAGGGGGTACAAAGTTACACAACCAGCTCGTGTTGCAGACAAACCTACTGCACGTCTAGCAGTGGCCACAGAGTTGAGAACTGATTTGTTTCTTTTACAAAGGGGCTGGCTAGGAAAAACCCTTCCCCAGAAATCCTGTCATCTCACTTGTCTTCCCAGAGCTGAGCACTGGTGTTTGGCTGTGTTCTGGTTAGTGTAGTCAATAACATGGGTGAGAACCCGAATTAGTGTAAGAACTAGTCGTGAGTCTGCTTCAATACAGGGACTTCCATGGGAATGCGATGTTGCAGTCCAGGGAAGCTGGAGGCTGCAGTGAGCGGCTGTCCCTCCAAGGGACCAGTAGGCAGGGGGCTCAGGACTTCCTAATCAAACCTTGTCACACTCCGGGAAGTGGGGCTCTGAGTCTTCACCTGACTTTCTGCTTGGAAAGTTTCAAGGGATCAATATGTCAACATTCCAGGCCCCAGGCAGAGCAAACAACTCTCGGAATCAAGTGATCAAGTGTATCCATGAGCAAAAATGTCCACTGCCCTCTCCTGCTGCCTTCAGCTTTATCAGCCCCAGCCTGACATTGAGCTGACCCTTCATTAAGCCATCCTCACACGCAGTCCTCCACTGGAGGTGACCCCAAGTTCATGATATTCACAAGAAGGGTGCTTCAGTGTGTGCTGATGCTAATGTCCTACTCCAAGATACACCACCACAGCCCATGAAGATAAATCAGAAAGAGAAACTACAGGCCTTAGCAACAGAGTTATTATCCCCTCCAATGCCAAATGCAAACCAGATGTTCTCAGGCCACAGCACGCTGCCTCCCTGCTTCCCCACTCGCACAGTTCCCAGGCAACAAGGTGCAGCCCCATCGACAGGACAAGCTCTATTGATAGAGATGGGGCTGATAATGCCAAATGCAGAAGTGGTCCTACTAGCGTGGATTTACTCAAATAACATGGGAAGTTTGTTAAAAAGAAAGAGCAGTGGGTTATACATGAGATGGTTCAGAATTCTCACCTCAAAGCTACTTTTCTGAGTCCGTTTCCAGTCTTTGCCTCGACTGCTTCATTCCCAGGGCTACGGTGAGAGTTGATAAGAAACAAAAATGAGCGTTTCTTGAAGAATGGAAAGGATTATTATGACTTTTATTCCAACAACTATGTTTTGCTTACACATTAGCCATCCTAACGAGGGGAAAATCACACTGAAGGAGAAAACATTTGTCTCACTGGTTTTATACCCGACAGATGACCAGAAGGCCTGGAACCTAATAGACCTCCAGGAAGATTCCCTGAGCATTAGAACAGGTAAGGATTCTCCAACTCTTCTCCAAGGGCTCAAGTGATCCTCTATCCTCAGCCTTACAATTTGCTGGGATTACAGGCACGAGCCACAGTGCCTGGCCAGAGACAGGTAAGGATTCTACATAAAGATGTGTTTATGTTCTTGACACAAACTTAAAGGGGCACAGTTCATTATGCTGTAAATGTGGCTTATCTGTTCACTCTAAGAAAACTATTTTTAAAACTGATTTAGCTTGCTGGTTTCAGTCAAAGGAGAGCAGCCACATTTCCTCCCTAGACCTCTGTCTTAAAAGTAAAAAAAAAAAAAAATTCTAGACATAACATGAAAGTCAAACAAAAAAACTTAAACATAGGATTACCAGATGACCCAGAAACTCCACTTCTAGGTGCTTACCCAAAAGAATTAAAAGCAGAGAGTCGAATACAGATTTGTACACCCACAATCACAGCAGCATTAGTCACAGTAGTCAAGGGGAAGAAGCAACACACGTGTCCATCAGCAGAGAAACAGCTAAACAAAATGTGGTCCATCCATACAGTGGAATATTATTCAGCCTTCAGAGGAATTAAGTTCTGGCACATGCTAAAATAACAATGAACCTTGAGGACTCTATGCAAAGTGAAATAAGCCAGTCACAGAAGGGCAAATATTATACGATTCTACTTATATGAGGTGCTTAGAGTACCCCACAACTCATGAAGACAGGAAATAGAATGGTGGTTGCAGGGTCCGTGGCAGAGAATAGCAAGAGGTGGGAGTTTAATGAGTACAGAGTTTCGGTTCTGCAAGACGAGAAGTTTCTGGAGAGAGATGGTGGTGATAGTTGCCCAGTAATGTGAATGTACTTAACACCACTGAAATACACACTTAAAAATGGTTAAACTGGGTGGCTCCTGTGGCTCAGAGGAGTAGGGTGCTGGCCCCATATACCGGAGGTGGTGGGTTCAAACCCAGCCCCAGCCAAAAAAAAAAAACTGCAAAAAACATGGTTAAATTATAAATTTTATGGTATGTATATTTTACCACAATTAAAAATATCAAAGTGAGGAAGACTCCGAAAGGAGAAAAGAATGAGGTGACTTCTTGGGGACACTGGGACTTGAGGCGTGACCCCACATACACACACAAGTGAGGTACCTGGGTTTTCTTCACACTTCCGTGTAATTCAGCCAAAGCACTGGAGAAGCCGGCTTGGAACCCCCAACAGGTGCAAACAGAAGTGTCCCCGAAAAGCCTGCTTCCTGCAGCCATGGGACTGGGGAAATGGCAGTCTAACAGAACAGGGGGTCTTTTTGACCATTCACTGCTTAATTCCAGCCAATCTTCAATGATGTCAGCATGGCTGCCTGGGCAGCTGAACCTCCTTCTGAAATCCGTTCTTGCCTCCTCCTAGCTTCTAGTGGGTTTCTGGTGGGCTTTGGCATTCCTTGACTTGCAGCAGCACAACTTGAATCTCTGCTTTTGTCACCACGTGGCCTTCCTGTCCCCTCACAGCATTCTTCTGATAAGGACACCAGTTGTTTGGGATCAGTGCCCACTCTACTCCATTGTGACCTCATCTTAATCACATCTGCAACAACCCTATTTGCAAAGGTCACATTCTGAGGCCCTGGGGCTTAGGACTGCAACATATAATTTGGGAGGTACAAAATTCAAGCACTATCATGCACCACTGCCACTTTCCTATTTGCAGTATTGTGCTATAGTTATGTAAAACGTCACCACTGGGGGAGGCTGGATGAAGGGCCATTTTTGCAACTTCCTATGTCTACAATTATGGTAAAATCAAAAGCGTTTTTAAAATGATTTTGTTGGATAAACCAGGATCAAGTGGGGATCTTAACTCCATTTTTCATCTTCACTGACCCATTTCTAGACTTTACATTTGCAACCGTTTTTGACAAAGAATGAGTTTCCTCCTGTGGTTTGCCCTAAGTGTTTTGCTGAATATATTGCATACTTTTAAATAAGCCGGTCAGCAGCTTTGAGACTTTGGTGAGATTTCTTTACTCATTGCAATCCCTCCTAAGAATTTCACAAATAAATCACCAAGCTTCCTATGAAATGACAACAGTTTCTCAACCCTGCAGATGGCAGACGGCATTATAATTCTAAAAAATGTTCACTCCTCTTGAGTCTCAAGTTTCTGTGGTCTAACCTTGGAGAAACAGTGACATTTTCTTGATCTCTCTTAGGGAAGGCTTAGGAGATCATTCCTGGGTTTCACGGTCTTTGTAAGTTCCTAGACATGACCTGATGGGAACTAGAAGAATGAAGCTCACTAGAAAAGGACTGTGCAGACCCATACCTGGTACTGCCCCTGCCCACACGGATGCAGAGGGGCTAGCCCTGAGACAAGCTGCAGTTGGGGTCCTGTGGCCCCCATTCAGGGGCCTAATGCTGAAGGCTAGTGTAGAGGACAGGATTCCGGGATGAGACCTGTCAAGAAGCCAGTTGGTGGTAGAATGAGCAAGGAACCCCCCGCCCCCCGCCTGGCAGCTATGCTAAAAACCTGTTCTTTATGGTGAGGGAAATGGAAATGGGGCACTGCATTAGTTTCCTATTGCTGTGTTCCAAATTGCCATGAACTCAGCAGCTTAAATCACAAAATGTTTGTTTATTATCTCACAGTTTCTGTAGATGGGACATCCAGGCAGGGACCTCTGCCCAGGGTCTCACAAAGCTGAAATCTGGGGGTCAGCGGGGCTGCGTTCCCTTCTGAAGCTCAGGTCCCCTTCCAAGCTCATGTGGTTGTTGGCCCAATCCAGATCCTTGTCTGGGTCCAAGCTTTCTTGTTGGGCATTGGCCAGAGGTTACCCTTAGCTCCTAAAGGCAACACTCACAGCCTGCCCGGGGCCCACTCAGGACAGGACGTCCTGTGACACAGTGGCTTCTTCCCCAGGGCCAGCAGGAGCACGCCCACTGAAGCCTTCCTCCCCAGCAAGGGCCCTGCTCCTTTAAAAGGCTCAGGTGAGTTCCCTTTTGATTATCTCAAAGTTCCCTCATTAGGGAGCTTCCTTACATCTGCTCAGTTCCTTCACCTTCAAAACCCGGTCGCTGTAGCATCAACATTGTCGAATTTGAGTTTGCCCCACTCAGGCAGAGGGAATTACATGCAGTGTGTACACAGGAGGTGGGAATCATGGAGCCTTGCAGAATTCCGACTATCCGAGGTGTGGGCCTTGAAGCCCTGCTCCAGTGCAGGACAGGACAGCTGGAGGAGGGTCTGGCAGAAGGCCAAGCCCGCTCTACATTAAACCGGTGCAGAGCAGGGAGGTGTGAGCTAAGACTCGCCTGCTTTGTGCACGTGGAGGTCTAGGACAGGCAGCATTGAGAGACGCTGAGGGTGACGGGAACCCAGTAGGCCTGCAGGTAGCAGAGCCTGAGCAGATTTTGGGCCCTGAGAATCTTTGAGCTGTGGGACAATCCCACACGTAAGTCACCAAGCCTCCTCGGAAAGGAAGCCTGCTACATTTGGGAGAAGATGCCGTAGTTCTCAGAAACGGCCACTTCTTGCTACTCTCCCATTATTGTGGCTTGAACTTGGAGAAATCATGGCCTCCTCTGACCTTGGCTGGGAAAGACGGCCGAGGACATCCTCTGCACTGGTCAGGAAACTGCCCCTGCCCACCTTCAGGCTGGTGAGGCCGCCAGGTGGCAGATCAAGGTGGCCTCTTACAGGCTCAGATTCCTCTAATGACAGGTTAAGGTGGGCAGGGGAACACTGGCAAGGTCAGAAACAGGCTGCCCTGGAAAAGATCACTCCTGTTACCACAGGTTTGAGGAGCCACCTTCTCCCACAGTCCATGTGGAGAACAGAGCGGAGGGCTGAGTCGCACCCGGGCAGTCTGCCAGCACAGAGACGGTGGGAGAGCAGGGGAGACTCTGTGGCAGAGGTGAGGTGCACAAGGAGGTGTCCACAGTGGGAGAATGTGACCTGCCAGGTCGTAATTTCTTATTTATAAGACAAAGGCAACACTATCTATATTAAATTAAACAAAAATGGAAAAGTGTTTGGGAAACCGCAGACCATCATACACTGTCAGGTACAACTGTTACTATGGATAGCTCTTTAACAAATGGGCAGCTGTGAGGAATAGAGATACGTTTGTGCTTTACCTGCGGACAAATCGCCCTGCTGTTCCTTTGACCGTGCATGTGACTAGTGAAAGCAGGCTGATATTTATTTTTTCCCATATCCCTGTGCCAAAACACTGAAGGCCGTCAAGTGCAATTTGCTGTCTGTAGGAACCGAGATGAGTAAAACAAAGGAAGATCAGGAGTCCATGAAATCCACGTTTAAGGCACAGTTCCCCTTAGGTCTGGGAGGGGGGCTGCCTCCGGGATCCGGCCTCCATCGGCCTCCCCTCTGCACCACCTGTCCCCTTGGAATTCTGCCTGAGATGGGAGTTGGGAGGGGACAGCAGGGAAGGGCACCCAGAACAGTGGCGGCCAGCACCTCTCACCTCTGTCCCTGCACCTCCATGTCCCCCAGGTGAAGTGACAGTCCTAGGTTGCACCTGCTGAGACGAGGCAGCCAGTGCAAGCCAGAGGCCTCCATGGAGGAACAAGGAGATGACATTCAAAATCTGTGAGTAGAAGGCTGGGACAGTAGAGGGAATGCAGGAAACGTGGAAAGGGAAGCAAGCCACGAGCATGCAGAGTCATTGTGCCGCATGAGCACTCTGCTCGCTGAGTGAGCATGGACACGTCAAAGTCACAGGCAGGGCTGTCAGAGGAAACCCAGGGAATCACATCAGGACATCACAGCTGGGCCTCGGTCATAGGCCCACACACAGGGCCACGTTTGCGTTTCCTCAGAGGCGGGAGGCTGGAAGTCCGAGATCCAGCTGTCTGCAGGCTCCGCTTCTCCTGAGGCCTCTCACCTGAACTTACAGGCAGCCACCCTCTCCCCGCGTCCTCACACAACCTGCCCTCCATGCACATCGTGCCCTAATCTCCTCTTATCATGAGACTAGTCCTATGGATTGGGGCCCACTCTGAGGGCTTCGTTTAACCTTAATAACCTCTTTAAGTATCCTGTCTCCAAAAGTAGTCACATTCTGCAGTGGGAGTAGGGGTTAGGGCTTCAATATATGAATATTGGGGAAACACACCCCAGCCCTGAGCACCCAGAGACTGTCAGGACAGCACCATTTGGTGGGTCATCCCCCGTCCAGCCATGCCCCTTCTCCTCTCCAGACATCCAGTGCCCTTTCTAAAGAATCAGGAAGTTGCTGGGCAGTAGAAAAGTCCCTGGTCACCAGGAGAGCTGATGGGCTGATGGCCTGTAACCATGGTAACACGTGCATCACAGAACTTTTGGAAACAACGAAAGACAGCCCAGAGTTGGCTTGCTGTGACACTGCACTGGCCACAGATCCTCACAGACACAGGCTCCAGGTTTGGAAGGGGGAGATGGAGGTGCCATTTAACCCACCAGGCAGGGCCTCTTGTCCGTGACCGTGAATGCAATGACTCCCACTCTGTCCACAGGCCCTGGGAATGCAGCAGAGAAGCAAGTGCTCCTGTCAGTGTTTAGATGACATTCGTAAATTTACATACTAACTCACATGGGGGATCTCCAACTCCAGGAGACACATGGGAGGGGTGCTTGACCTCCCCAACAGTAAGCCCCCTGCCTGGCTTGTCCTGGGGCCAGGCAATCAGTTGAGTGGGGAAGATGCACAACATGGTGTGGGCAGCCTCACAGGGTCAGCCTGGTGGCCAGTTGAGCCAGGTTACATGACAGGAGGTATGTCAGGAGGACCCAGGGCATTGTAGGGACCTAATTATTAAGGCCCACAAACCGGGCCAGTAGCTACAATTTGTCCTCCTTTTCTAGCCTGGGGCCAGACTAATAAGACCAGAGGTGCAGAGATGTCCATGATGATAGGGAGCCCAGAGGCAGTGACATCTCAGGGGCTCCCCAGGGTGCAGGCCAGGCAGATAAGGCATCTGAGGCATCATGGCCATCAGGACCCTGTCCCTGAACACCTCCTTAGAAGCAGTCCCATCAAGAAGGCTTCCCAGCAGTGGGAAACCAGCCCTTGCTGTGCTCAGACCAGCCCCACTGGTCCTGCAATGCCATCTCAATGTAGACGAACAGAGCCCCCAAGATAGTTGTGTCCATGAGTGCCTACTATGTGCCTGAACCTGCAAAGAAAAGCACAGACCTGACCCTGACCCAGCCTGGAAGGGAGCTGGCCAGCTCACAGGTGGGCCTTGGGTAGGGTCCTTTGCCAAGCAGAACCTCTAGGTTGGGTACTGAGACATTTCTTGCAGGGATTTGGCCACACCATTCTATGAGCTGCTGCTGCTCCTCTGATGCTACAACCTGGAGTCTGCAGGCAGTCAGGGAGGGATGGCGGATGTCAAATGTGGGCAGCAAGGCCAAGCAGGCCCCATCCTACACTAGACCCTCAAAGACCAACTGAAACCCCTTTGACCCCTAATGAGAGAGGCCAGGGCAGGAGAGGCAACAGGGCCTGAGAATGACTGCTGGTGGCTGCCACACACTGACCAGGTGAGCCAGTAGGCAAGGATGATGGCCCGTCCTGACCTCTCAGGGGTGGGCTTCCCCCTCACCATGGCCTTCCACATCACACAGCGTGTGTCCTCCCTCCCTTGGAACTATCCAGAGAAGACAATTGTGCTTCTCACTGACAGTCTGACTCAGCTAAGATAGCACAATATTAATCCACCCAACAGGTATCCATGACACAACCTGACATGTGATCATTTATCCGAGGGAGACAGAATCTGGGAAATCCAAGAATACAACTGTGGGCATTCAACTGCCCTTTTAAAGTGGAGCCCAGGGGTCAGGAAGACTCTAGGAAGGTGCAACATCTGAACTGGTTCTAGATACAAGGTGAGATCAGGTCATGGGGACTCAGAGGGCTGGGGACATGGTACCAAGGCAGGGCAGCACATCACTGGGTGGGAGGCTGTGAACAGACACAGCTGACAGGCTTCCCGGAGAGTCCCAGCAACAGCAGCTTCGGCTTGCAAAGTTCAGAGGACAAGAGATGCAGAGATGAGCCTTCAGCTTCCTCCCCAGGGCAAATAACCAAACGTAAAAAATGTTTCACACACCATGAATTTCCTACTCCCCTGTGTGAAATTAAAGTCCTTGGACTGGAATCACAGTGTCCTCTTTTTAGATCATATTTCAGATTTTACGTCTTAGGTCTTGAACTCCCCATGACACTTTATTTTTTCCCAACTTTTTACTACTCTGAGTAAATATAAAAACATAAGTGAGGTTCAGATCTCCCTTTATTATGTATCACCCATAACTGGCTTAAAACTTGAGGGGACTATCTTTTTCCTGCAGCCCAATGAAGTTGAATCTCCCTTTCCTTGTCTTCTCTCCATCTCTACTTTGCAACTCCCTCCCTTCTTCTTTCCATCAGTCCTTTATTAACTTTTCTTTCTTTGTTTTTTCTTTTGCTTCTTACACCTGAAACCAAAAACTAAAAAAGAAATTATAACAGTAGTAAAAGATAAGGAATAGATGAAAAGCAGCAGATGCACTGCCATTGTTCCCCCTCAGTCCTGTCCACAAGGCATCCTTAGTGGTACCTGGTAACCTCAGCAAGAGGTAGAATTTAGTACTTTGTTTTATTCACTTGATAATATCATACGTATGTTTTCCACTTTGCCAAATCAACTTCACTATAACCACCTGCAACAAGCCTATGGTTTTCCAGAAACTGGACTAAAGACCATGATGTGGAAGCATTGGCTGATCCATTTAGCTGATCTACAGGAGGTTGCCCTTCTAGTCCTGGTGGACAGTGATGTCCAGATCCAAGGAAAATCCCTTTGCCATTCAGATGTCCAACCCCTTAACAGGCCTGAAGTGATTTGAGTAGAATTCTCTAAAGGGATGCAGGTAAGGGACAGCAGTGGCTGAGGTGCTACTGGGTGTTTCCCTGATCACATCTCATCCCCTCTACCAAAGACATTTAACATCATTATTCCCCTTTCTACCACTCTCCCCAGAGCAACTCACTAGCACTTGCAAGGTAGAGAAGAGGACTGAGTTCCTCATAAGGAAGTCCTTGGAAGAGATTTTTACCCAAAGGAAGGGAAGCAAAATAATACTTCAGCTATTAAAGTTTTCATTTCAAAACCCAAATAGAAAGATCTATAACATGCCTTTAGATGCTAAATCTGGACCAAAAAAAAGACATGTCTCTGAAACACAAAGTAAAATGGCAGACATAAATTCAACTCTATAGATAACATTAAATATGAATAGATTAAGCAATGCAATCAAAAAGTAGAAATTGTCAGGCTGGATAAGAAAAATAAGATCCAGATACATTTGTCTACAGGAGACACACTTTTAATTCAAAGATACAAGTATGCTAAGAGTAAAAGGTTGAAAATATATATCATGCAAATAATAACTACAAGAATACAGGAATGGTTAGACTTATATCAAATAAAATAAACTTTACAACAAAAGAAATGTTATCAGAAGTAAACAGGGACATATATAATGATAAAAGGTCAATCCTTGAAGGTATAACAATTATAAACATATATGTTCCTAACAACAGAGCCTCCATATGAAGCAGAATGGACAAAATGAAGGAAGAAATACACCTACAAAAATAGTCGGAGACATCAATTCCCCACTTGTTTTATGGATTTATATAAAGATACACACAATTAGGTTACATTGTCTGTGTTTGTTAGGAAAAGTCCAAGTTGTGTTTGAGTTCCTCTCCCAGGAGGTGTGCCATATACGCCTACATTGTACCCATTAGGTGAGAACCTACACAGCCCCTTCCTGCTTCCCCCCTTCTTGAATTTAATTGTGTCTTTCCTCCCCTGTGGGCCTATAGTTGTTCATCTACTAGTTTCAAATTGGTATGGAGTACATGAGATCCTTGTTTTTCCACTCTTGAAATACTTTACTAAGGAGAATGTTCTTCAACTCCATATAGGTAAATACAAAAGACATAAAGTCTCCATCTTTCTATGGCTGAATTATATTCCATGGGATCCTTATACCACAGTTTATTACTCCATAAATGGATTGATACATATGTATCCCATGGAATATTATTGGGGTTGTTTCCACATCTTGGGTTATTTCCACATCTTTGTGATTATGAATTAAGCTGCTATAAACATTCAAGTTCAAGTGTCCTTATGGTAAAAAAATTTTTTTCAGTAGTTACCTAGTAATGGGATTGCAGAATGCCCCACTTTGAATAACGGATAGGGCAACTAGGCAGGAGATCAACCAGAAAAGAGAGGATTTGGACAACACCATAAAGTATAAAATCTTTGTGAGTGAAAGGAACTCTCTGTAAGAACTTAGAAGAAAAATAAACTTCTGAGAGTACAAGGAACAGGGGGAGTGTTACATGGGGTAGGCAAAGACCTACCTCAAGTCCTGCTGGGCCATGCACTAGTGGACAGCCTGGAATCACTTACCAGAGCCTCTCATGAGTCTTAGTTTCCTCACACATGACATGAGGGGAGAATGCACCATTCGTAGAGTTTCTTTGGGTATTTCTAGGATGAAGTACATAAATGAAATTAATTCCTAGACTGTAGAGTGCTCTCTAACATAAGATGTGTCAATCTGGAGCCTGTCTGCCCTTAGAGTCATTCCAAGCCCTTCTTCTCTGCATTATAGGGATGGGCTTCAGGGAGGAGCTGGCCTAAAAAGCCTGTTTCCTGGATCCTGCACCAACCAGTTTCAAGTAGGATTCACCCCAAGAGAGGTACTGGTGAAGAAAGGGGAAGCCAGAGTATTGCTCCATAACCATTCCCCCCATGCCTGAGCAGTGTCTCCAGCCATCTTCCCTGGAGGTTCAGCTCCTGTGGGCAGACCAAGGCCCCAGCTTCCAAAGGGTGCCTTGTACCTGGCATCCAACAGCACTAATTCCCACCTTGCTCCCTCCAGCCCAAGGAGGTTTGGAGCTCCTACAAATGTCACCATGCACTGGCCTCACCGTCCTTCTATCACCTGGATAACTAACATCCTCTGTTACAAATACTTACAGTGGTCTCTCTTTCCCTAGTTGGACCTCAGGTGATTAATAAGATTTTTCTTATCAACTATGAAATGTGTGAAGGCAGAGAGACCCCATCTTCAATCCAACCGATATGCATTAGGTTTCTGTGATTTGTTAGACCTTGAGCCATACAACAGAGATGAATCAGCCAGACAGAGGTCTGCTGTCCTGAGCACCCGGCCTTACTCCTCTTCACGCAGACCAGAGCCTGGCGCAATGTGTGATTGTTGCTGAAAGGCTATTTAAATAGAGCTCACACACAAAGTATATATACGGTAAACCTACATCTTGGCCTGCTTTGCCAAGACATGTTGTGTTTTATGTGCATGATACCACATAAGAAGCAGAGTACTGGGAAGCTGGGTAGTAAGATGAGAAGCCCACATGCTCTCTACCATGTTTCTGCTGACCTGACCCTTACCAGGAGCACAGCTGGCCAGCAGCCTGTCCACTTATCTCCTGCAATGACTTGCCTAAATCCACAGCAGACGGGAGGTAGGTAGGTGTCAGGGACATTTATTTAGGATCACCCTTCAATTATGAATATGCAACAGGAGTGTCTCCAAGGGCCTGTTTGGATGCCCCTCAGCACCCAGGTGAATGAGGAACCTACCTGGCCTTTGAAAACACACCTACACTGTTCAATTCCAATACTCTTCTTTGTGACCTCCAGGCCTAGAGCTGTGATGATACATCATGAAGCCCTGAGGGCAGGGAATGTGTCCAATGTGACTAACTAACAACTTGGGACATCTGAGAACATTACTGTATTGTTTACACTAAAGGAACATGTATTTTTATTTTATAACATAGAACTGACATTGACATGCTGAGTCAAGATGCTGGAGAAGTTACTGAATCACTACGGACAAGAAATTAGTCCCGGGAGGCCTGTTGCTTCAACAATTTGCTATTTATCTTCTCTCAGATGACAATGTGGTTTTTTTTTTCTTAAAGTCTCAAAACCCATGAATACCTCTCACACCGCAATGCCCCCTTCCCCACACATGTGCCCAGCTCTTGTCCAGCCGACTCATGGTGACAACCACAGCATTAAGCCATGGTTCAGATGACTCTGCTGCTCCCCAAATCCTCTCAGCCAGATTTTCCCTGAATCAACCACTTGATTTTATTAACTGATAACATTGACTTTGCTTTACCTTCTAGCTTATACAGTGTTGTGGCTGATCAAATACCTTAACTTTCATAGAGAGAGAAGTGACATTTTCACCAGATTAGAGTACACTGCAGAGGCCAGTCTGAGGGTCACAGGCATAGCAGTACAAGTTTCCTTTTTATGTAAAAAGGAAACTAACTTTTCCCGGTTCTGGCTATAAAATCTCAGGACACCACGGACGGGACGGGAGTTGCCCTGGTGATTTGCAGAACAGGAGGTGTTTTCATTTCCAATCTAAACAAGAAGTTCTACTTTGTTAATGGCTCTTAAGTTAGAATTACTGATAAATATGACAGAAATGTTAAATCCTCAAGTACGTGATTGTTTTATTAAATCCCAGGATCACTTAAATAGAATAAAGTAACCATTTGGGATTTTTTTAAGATTTGCGTTTATTTAGAGTTGAGTGGTAAAAAATAGAGTCATGGATTTTAACTTTTCCATACAATAAATTTACCAATTCAGACAAATTAAGGACAAGGACAGTTTAAATCAACTTAAAATCTGCATGAGAGAGTATTTTGAGCATTTCAAGTATTTCCAAGTATGCATAGTAACTCCAACCAGGCTGCTGAAATGTTCCTTTGCTAAAACAAAGGGGTCTTTGGTGGTGATTTGAGGATAGCTTTGGAGTTCAGAGCCAAGAGACATTAACTGAGATCCAGAGGTGGTTTCTGATGAAAGGGGATGGGAGAGCTTAATGCTGGATGGTTTAATTAATCGGGACACATGGGAAGTTCATTTTAGATCAGAGATTTTCAACTGGGGTGCCATGGTACATTGATCCTGCCATGACAAGATCTGAAGTGTACCATGAAAATTTTTAAATATTATTAATTAAATTATTTTCAGAGAAGTCCAAGCACAGTAAGTATATTTTTTAAGTCTTTATTTTTTTAATCTACATAATTTAAACGTGCTGCATACGTTTAACTATAGGTGTTGCTGGGGGATAAAAAATGGTTGAGAATTGTTGTTCTAGAGGAAGAGAAGGACATTCACAAAGACACCGAGCAGAAATGGGTTTCCAGTGAGGGTGAGAACTCTGATGGTAAACAGAAAGGAAGATAAGAGATGAGAAAGGAAGATGGGACTAGGCCATTTTCCTGTGCTCACCTAATTTTGTTAGGAGCACTTTCAAGATAGGACCACACAGGGAAAATAGTCAATAAACATTATTGCAACCTGTGGTCATCCCTAGAGCATGATCAACTGTCTTATTGCCCTTGAAAGTCATGGGCCACTTGGGGCGCACGTCACAGAGAATACAAGTAGAAGGAAGAGGTTTGGCTGAGCACACAGGATCTGGGACCCCAGGGTTCCAGCCCTGAATCCCACAGGTGGCTCTGGGGTGGGCCACGAGTTGGAGATGTTAGGGATGCCAATATGCTCAAGAAAGAGCTAAAGAAAGGAGAGGCGGCCAAAAGGGGTGGTGGGTAAACACACAAAGCTGTCCAGGTAGGACCTGGCCCAGGCTGGTTTTATGCGACCAGCTCTCAGGGTAGAAGGAACCATCCTCTGAGGCAGGGCAAAGAAAGTCAGCCTCTCAAGGTGCTGGAAGGAGGTGTCCCTGCATCTGACCACTGACCACTGAAGGACTAGAAAGACCAGAGCCTGTGGCCTCATGACACTAACCCCAGGCCCATCTGCTGGAAGATGCTGCGAAAGAAGTAGCCCCAGGGAGGCAGGACTTTCCTCAGGATGCCCAGCCACTGAGCAAGGCTGCTGCGGGCCAGCAGGGAGCTCAGCCAGGCTGAGAACTTGGGTGCTTGAGAGTCTCCAAAATCCTTGGCTCCCAAGATGGCTCTTCCCCTGGGAGTCAGCCTCATGATCAAGAACATTCGATCTTATTCTCCTGCTCTAAATGTCAGTCGGAGAGAGAAAAGCAGTTCCCTTCCCCATCCCACTCCGAAGAACTCCTGGAGTAAGTGCCCAGACATGCTCACGCTGCTCTCGCACCCTGCAATTCATAACTTACCCTAACAACCACCTCCGGGCAATGTCAGGGCACAGCGAGGCAAGGCTGGGCACTGACACATGAATGCCACTCACTTTGACCTCATTGTCACAATAATTCCCTTTATTTTCCACCCAGATTCCAAATATGTACCTGTGGATATGGGGGTGGGGGGGCGTGCTCAGTCTTTCATATCATTTTGGGATATAGACCCAGGAGGGTACTGAGATTAAAAAGCTGCGGAACTCACAGCGTGGGCCCGGCCACCAGGCTGTCATGGCTGGACACCTCCATCCCCACTGGGTCTGGAGCATCATCAAGACACGTGGCTTCTTATGGCCAACCTGGAGTGAGGCACCTCATCAGCACTTAGCCCGGTCTTCATAAATTGCCTCCCCCGCCACACCATGTTTCTCTGCATCATAGCTCTGTTTGTCTCTCATAAATCAACTGCAGGCCTGTTTAATTACCCCTTGGCAATTTTAAACAACCAGCACTTTTAATGAGGCAGCGAATGCATGAGGGCCAGCAAATAGGGCTTTAAGGGTCTGTTGTGGGTCACCCTGTGTATATTTTTCAAAGCCAGGCTTTCCTGAGATAAGTCACATCTTACCCAGATCACGAGGCTTGGCCAATGGCCTTTTCCACTGTGTGACCAGCGAGACCCCCGGCCATCAGCAGGCTGCTTTTTGTCACTGGCCTTGAAGTGTGTCCGTTATTATAAACACACATGATGAATGAATGTTGTGGTTATGTGAGCAATTCGGTCCCCTTGGCTCTGGCTGTGAAAGTGGCAAAGCTATGGAGAAACCAAACCACAGGGCCATGCCTACCCCTGGAGCCCGGGCCACTGGTGTCTGAACATCATTATTATGGAGACGGTTTCCTGAAATCCATAAATTGCTCCATCTGGTTTTCAGGTCAATTTGGTGGCTCAATGGAATAGCCCCAGCCCATTCTCACTTGTGGGAAACATACTTGTGACTTTGCTAGTAGATGGGCCTCGCATTACCGGCCTTACCTTGCCAAAGCCAGCACAGCACTCTGGCAGCGGCTCCAGGGGTCCTGCCCTCTGAGGGATGCGGGCTGCAGGATGTGCACAGCTATGTCTGTGCAGTGCTGAGTGCCTGGGGCTGGGGCCACACACAGACCCAAGGGCCAGCCCCAGAAACCAGCAAAGTGGCCACTCCAAAATCCCAGGGGAGGGCAAGGCCGGACAGCAAAAGAAAGATCTAAAGAGAGGCACAGGGAGCAAATTCCCGAGGGCCCGCCTGGAAATATTTTCTTTTTTTCTTTTTCTAAACATTCTTATGACTGCAGAAATGGGAGCTATTCTAAGAAAACAGGCAGAGTGGAGTCTGCCCCTGCACAGGCCTAGCTTCCTCCTCCTCCCACTCCTTCACCATCTCCGCACATGCACAGGCACCATGCTGAGCTCTGTACATGACACCCCTCATGACACCCCTATTTTACAAGTGAAGACACAGAAGCGTGGAGAGTCTAAACAACACGCCCGGAGGCACCTGCCCGGCAGCAGAGCTGGTCCAAGCCTATTCCAGGGCCTAGCTTTGCTGCGTCTGGGGCACGATGCTCCCTGTCCTGGAATGGAAAACATGAGATTCCAACCTGCAGAGCATCTCTGTTGCTCAGCCGAGCTCTCTAAACTTGGAACCTCAATAGGTTGTTTCTTGAGAAGAAAGTGTAGCAGAATGGCCGGTCACCCAGGCACTCGAATCAGATGCAGTCACTTAGCTTCTCAGACGCACAGGCTGGGGAAGGCACCCAGCCACTCTGTGCCAGGCCGGATGCAGCCTTGGAGAGGGTCACCGAGGCAGCCTAGGCAGAGCCTTTGGAGGAAAGGCTGGCACAGGGAGTGCTCTGGGACTTGGCTCTTCTCAGTAGTTATCCCTGATGTCCACTCTGCCCGTGTGTCCCTTCGTCCGCCTTGCAAGAGAACTGCAGAGAGCTTGGGGTTGCTGCCGATTTACAGCAATTACTGATGACATCACTACAGTCCACTCAAGGCCCAAGGACATGGGACAAGTTAGAAGCCTGTGCAGGAATCCAGGAAATTGTTATTTTGATCTTTAGTGCTAGTTTTCTTGCCAAGCTAAATAACCTTTGTAGGCCCTGTAATATGTTAACATTTAGGGAGAGAGTTTATGAACTGCTCTAATCCATTTTTAGTAAGGCCCATTACCTCCAAATACAGAGTCAAGGTTCCAATTAAAGCTTCCCATTAGAGAATGAAAGTTATTTTCCAAGCCAGAAGAAGGAAAAAAAGCAATTTTTCATAATTTTGAAGTTTATCTGCTTGAAAACAGCGGTCTCCTCACAGCCCTCAGGCAAGCGATGGCCTCATTCAGCATCTCAGAGCATCAATGTTAAAACAAAGGACATCCTGAGAGTATGGACAGTACAGTGACTCTTCCCCACGGGATCTCAGATAACAGCTGTGCACACACACTTACTCCATCATGTCCTAACGTAGGTAGTCAAAATACATCCAAAGTTTTTAGAAGCAAAACAAAAAAATAAAAAAGACCCCAAGGTGGCAGGCTTCTTAGAAAAAGTTATTTCTGCTGGGTTTTCAAACTTATTTAGAGCACTGATTTTCAACCAGAGAGCCACGAGAGGACCTTAGGTGCACCAGGAAAATTTCTAAAAGATTACTAATTAAATTATCTTCTAAAGAAGTTTGAAACACAGTAAGTATATTCTTTTTTTTTTTTATGAACATAATTTAAGTGTGTCATGGAAGTTTAACTATAGGTTCAAGTGTGCCATGAAATACAAAGGTTGAAAAATACTGAGATAGAGTTTTGCTGGGTAGAAAACACAGAGAAATATTTTAGGCCATTTGAAATGGATGAGCAAAGACCCAGAGTCTGAGGACAGCTTGGGCTTCCGTGACACTTAACCACCCTGAGATTGTCTGGAGATGGCCGGCTGAGGGTACAGAGATAATGCTGGAAAGATGTTCTGAACACATATCCTAGTGTGACACATTTATTCTGATAGGTGTATTTTACCTCTGACAGCTTTCTGCAGGGTTTCCAGCCCCTGCACGTAGGGGTTTTCAGATCTGCCTGCAGCCATGGGTAGAGCTGGCGCCTCAGGACATGCTGGGGGCACTGAGGGGCCTGCACTAGGCTTCTCGGTGGCCATGGTTGTGCACCCTCATTTGTAGTGCTGGTTTTGGAAGAATGTTGGGAACATTCTTTTCAAAATTCTTAGTTATGGAGTAATCGCCTTTCTTGGGTCCTCCTCTGCCCCATAATTCTAGGAAGGTGGGCATGTCTAAAAAGCCAAGTTCCCCACGCAGCCCAGAAGGAAAGGAGGCTGTGCTATGTCTGGAGACCTGAATGAAGACCCATAATCACTCTGCCTCCCTTTACTCCAGTCTTTCCTATAGAGAAAGTATTCATGATAGGTGTGCAAGCCTCCAGGCCAGCTCCTAGGGACAAAGAGTGACAGAGAAAAAAACAAGTAGGTCTGGGCTCTTTTTTTTTTTTTTTTTTTTTGTCTTTATGATTAAATCATAGCTGTGTACAATAGTGCAATCAAGGGGTACCATGTGCTGGGTTCATATACAATCTGAACTATTTTCATCAAACTGATTAACATAGCCTTCCTGGCATTTTCTCAGTTATTATATGAAGACGTTTATATTCTGCATTTAGTAAGGTTCGCCTGTACCCTTCTAAGATGCACTACGGTAAATTTGTATTCTTAAAAAGATCTTTGGGATCTAGCATCTGAAAAATAAATCCAAGCTTAGTTTCCATGCTTAACACATTTCACATCTTCTTTCCCCCCCCTTTTTTTTTTTTTTTTAGTGACAGAGTCTCACTTTATCGCCCTCGGTGGAGTGCTGTGGCGTCACAGCTCACAGCAACCTCCAACTCCTGGGCTTAGGTGATTCTCTTGCCTCAGCCTCTCGAGTAGCTGGGAGTACAGTTCTTTTTCCCTTAATGTAATGCTTACCCTTGTTTGTTTGAACTTTTTAACTTAATTTTCTCTGCATTTAGTTTCTCTCTGTCTTACATGTCTGTATTTAACAGTGTTACATTTGTACTGTATGTAAGCATACAGTATATATGTTCTTTTGGTTTAGAAAGCGGCTCCTCCCTTATAAACATGCAAACGCAATTAGTCAGATAGAAGATTTTTCAAATGGAGCATCAGAGATACTTTAACCATGTACTAGAACTTAAATATGCTTGAAGTCCACGAAACCCTCAACTGTAAAAGAAGACAGCCTACAATCGATGATTCTGAATTTCCTCACTCAATTTTAATTAAAGTAACTACACAGTTCTAATCATGCTTTTCTATTGGGTAGTTTTAATTATATATGAGTGTGAAAAATGATTTAGATCTTTTAAATCATGATTTAGACTAAAAAGTGTAAAATGGTGTCCAGAAATTTCTATATGAAATACTGTAAACGTCTCTATGATTTTGTTTTAATCAATACCTGAACCTCTTCAAGTATTCTTTTAAATGATGAATATTAGCCAAACACCTTGCTTATTACACAAATGACATTTATTTATTTATTTTTATTTTTTTGAGACAGAATCTCAAGCTGTCACCCTTGGTAGAGTGCTGTGGTGGCACAACTCACAGCAACCTCCAACTCCTGGGCTCAAGCGATTCTATTGCCTCAGCCCCCCAAATAGCTGGGACAACAGGCACCCGCCACAACGCCCGGCTATTTTTTTTTGTTGCAATTGTCATTGTTACTTTAGCTGGCCTGGGCCGGGTTTGAACCCACCAGCCTCAGTGTGTGTGGCCATTGCCCTACCCACTGAACCACGGGCGCTGCGAACATTTATTTTTTGATCATGATACTTTTTATAACTCATTCCTTGAAGATATGAAAACTTCCAAGTCGCACAATATGTTTAAAAATAAAACTAAAATATAGCCTAATTTCAGATAATCAAATATGTAATATCTTTGGTGTTGATTAGTAAGATCAAAAAGCACTACAAGTACAAAACTATTTTATAGAAAAATTAGTTAAAACTACTTTTTAACTTTATATTTGGTTCTGTATTTTGAAACCCAAGAACTCACATATAATTTAAGCAATACGATTAAAAAAAAGCTCATTAATTTTAGATGAATATATTACGATCATAGCCAACAACTATCAGAAAAACAACTTACCTTAAGGTGACTTAATGTAAATGTTATTTTTTCAAGTTCATACAATGTGGGTGGGTTTGAGCTGATTGAGACTGAAATTACTGAAGAGATGACTTGTTCTTCCTCTTCAGAATTATCATAATTTTTAGGTTCCAAAAAGAAGTTGTCAGATGATGAAAGCAAGGGACCAATACTCTTATAATATAAAAATGCCACTGCAACATTTCCTATCAATCAAAGAAGTATACTTAGATTGTTATAGAAAAATTTATTTTAACTTTTACAATAAACATAAAAATAGACAAAAATTTTAAAGGAATTATACAAATACCCAGTTACTAAAAGGTGGGCCACAGTCAGCCCAAAACTACACCATATTCAGATTTATACTCTCTGACCTAGGTGGATCCAAAAATAATCATGAACTGTAGTATCCCCTTAGCACACACTATATTTAGATGAAAAATAGTCCTTGCTAAATTTAAATCCAAATCCTAAGAAGCAGGGTGTGAAGTATATCCACTTGAAAGATAAAATTTTAAGTTATTACTTCCCTGTGCAAATATATAAATTGAACTGAGAGTGGGAGAAAATTATCACAGGCTTAGATGGAATGAGTCGTGACATGTCACTGAGTTCAAACTTATGCCCACTGAATTGGCTCCCACTTAATATTGATAACAAAGAGTTATGCAGCGTCAGGCTAGGAAATATATTCCCTTGAGAAGCAGCCATTTCTCTGTGCCCATGAAACTCCCGAACGCAGTACGTCAGCACATACATAACTCATAACTCAAGTTTAAAGTTATAAACTCCACTGTTGGTCACATCATCAAAAACAAAGGACTGTAATAACCAAACTAGTCACACTAATAAATAGGATTCTTTGGATACGATTATGTTGGCTATAAGATGCCAAAGTGTATCACCATTCAGGTTCTCTGTCTTAATCTAAAAAAGCACCTCAAGAGATACTGCTGACAGTCTTGCTAACCCCAGACACGTTAGAGTGTTTTTCTTAACTGTCAGCTTAAAAAACTTACATTAGAAAAAGAAATGGATCTTAGGACGACCTGGCTGGGACGTGAAATTATGACTCCAAAAGTTAACAGCTAACCCAGCCTTTGCTATAATCAGAGCAGGGCCTGAGGCAGGACCTGGATTCCTTTTAGGCAGACATGACCTGGTCCTGCTGATGAACTTGTTCGTGAGACGGAGAAGTCTCAGGTGTTGTGGCAGGAGATGGTGCAAAATCAAATGAAAAATAAAAAGTATAAGAGGGATTAAAAAAATCTATTACCTGCTGTTATGCTTTCTAAAGGAAAGTATTTATTTAAGATCAGGTGTTGACTTTGAGTAAGAGGTGCTGGGGACCTCCTTTATGAATACAGCCTCAGGGTTTTCCATTCTCATCATTTTAAACCTCTTCCAATTCCCATGATTTCTCTGTAATTTTAGACCTGATCTAGGTTTGAATTCTCTTCCCTAATCTGTACATTCTGTAAAAAACCAGATTAATGAAAGGTGCTAAAAATATGAATTATTTGAAAAGAATAAGTCATTTTCTATGAAATTTTTGTCCACCCTCCCTAATTTTCTTCTTTACAATGTTTATTCTAGTGGTTTAGCCCTAGTTCTTTCTAATATCTGTTATCTTTACCATATCTTTACTGAGAACAAGATACAGCCTTCGATTCAATGACTAGAACACGTATTTGAGTCATTATGTAGTACAAATAACTGTGAAAGTTCTGAAGACTTTACTTCAGAATTAATACTTATGTATATTTGTTAAAGGATTCCCATTCAATAGCTCGTCTTTCTTATTCCTATTATTTTGTTTTGTGCTTGGGTTACTTTTAAATAAAGTTAATAGAACTTTTTATTACTGTGATCCAATCACGACTTTCACTCCAAATTAATGGGAAACAACAGGATGGCAGGAATTAAGATTTTTCCTTATGTTAAATCCCAAAATTAATTTTTCCCACATTGAGTCTGTAAGGAATTCCTTAGAGAATCACAATGGACTCCTGAGAAAATCATTGTTCTATAACTGCCCTATTGCTACTTTCACTGGAGAATAATTCAGAACACCTTCTTAATACGGCTTCATTCTTTTTTGTCATACAAATAATTACCCCAATATCATAAGTTAAAAATAAATATGTGGAATCTCTCAACAAAAATCTCTTATCTGTTTTATGATAAAACCATACTTGAGAGCATTGGATCTTATTCTGCTCATTCTCAACCCCTTCCTCTTAATTCTTCTAAAATTCAATCTATAAAAAGAAGATTAAAAATCCACCTATGCCCGATAGATTGCCTTTATTTTCCTACTAATTGCATTGTGCATGTTTTAGATAATCAACATGTTTTATTAATAAATTTTGCCAATATGGATAATCACATGTAGATGTTATTGAGAAAGTTTGGTCAGTTTGTTGGAGTTGCCCTTATTTTTAGATCCAACCTTGAGGAAAACATATTTTTTCACTCTGCTTTGTTGAGAGCTGGTATTACTGTCCCTTTCAAATGTCGGCTTATACCTAGGACCATTAAACACAGCAAAGCTACTGCACAATCAAATGAGATCTCTCTGAGATATTAATTCCATGACACTTTCATCACTTGTCACTATAATACGTATTTTCAATGTCTTTTTCCTAACTTCCAAACACTACTCAAATTGTCTTTGAAATTTCAACTTTTAATACATTTGTTAGCTTTGCTCCTAAATCATAAATGTATTCCTGGTTAATTAGAATATGGTATAACAGGATCAGAGCCCTGGGTTTGATCATAATATGGGTTGGTTATTTTTGCTTTGTTTTATGAACACTTATTTCTCACTTTTGTGTAGAAAAAGTCAAGAATGGAAAGGGTAATACTGACAGATTACAGAAAAAAATCCAACATTGGTGCAGAGCAAATAATACAAAAAAAAAAAAAAGATACTATTTTGAGAGTAAGTGCAGCATATTTTTTAACAAGGAAAAATACATCTTTTATGAAAGAGTGTCCACATGAAACCATATGTGTGTTGTTATATATTTTTCATTTGTTTTTATGACCATCCACATATTCTTTGAGAAAATATTACAATTCACATTTTCTCTAGGTAATATATTTTACCTATATGAGGACAAAAATAACAAAATTTCTCTCAGCGGAGTTTTTTTCTTTGTGCATCGCATAAGAGAGGAAATACATGGTTAAAATAATAGCTACTTGCTTGACTCTAGTGGGTCGACCAGCAAAAGGTTACTTATTTTTAAGAAGGACTGATTCATTTGTTAGCTCCCTCCCTTCTAGAACTGGTTCTGTGCTGTCTGCAGATGAGTATGGAGATAAATCCATCGACTTTGTGCATTAGTTCCATCATCCACAGAAGGATACTCAGTTATAAAATCATTAAATTGTCTGCCAGTTCTAGCATTCTCTGATCCAATATGTGTTTAATAAGCTTGCCTTTAGTTGAGTCGAAGAGTTTACAAAAAAATGACAAATGGAAAGAGAGGTCTGAGCCTAAACACTAACTTACTTAAAAAAAAAAATTCTGTTTTACTTCCTCAAACAATCACAGATTTAATTTCATGATGAAGAATATGATTTATTATTAAGAAGATTAAAAAAATCTGTGCAAATTATAGCACTTTGCTGCAGGAGGAGTAGTAAAATCAGAGTTCTTTTGTCTATTTTCTTTGGAATGTCAAAAATACCAGGCAGTTACAGAGGCTAGAGGTAAGGCAAGGACTCAGATATTGTCAGCTAAAATTCTCCCAAGGTATTTGTATCAAGGTGACTATCTCAAGTACAAATAAGGATGTGCTGAAAGCTGTAAAAGTATCAAATATTTTACTACAGGAAACCACACATGTTATATACATCTGATATAATCAAATACATGACAAGTATTTATTGCAAATTCAACAGAATATTGTACTCATATGTAAGATTGTTAATGTCCTACCATCTGAGTCAGATGAAGCTCTTCTCTTTGGAAATATATTAATATAATCTCCATCCACTGTCATATGGGGACGAATATGTGCCATGTGATTTGGGTCAAGGAAGAAAACTTTGAGAGCTGAGACAAAACCATGAAAATAAAAGAATCTGAAATTAGTTTAATCATTATTCATAATCAATATAATTACTTACTTGGAGGTAATTTAATCCATCATTCTTATATTTCAAGTTCTTATTTATGGCAAGGAGAATAAACATAGTAAGAACATGTTTGGACAGTATAATTTGTATCTTAAAAATTGGACTCAAGTTTTTTTATTGCACTCTAGTGCTTATGGTTTAATTTAATCTTCATTGAATAAGTAAAAGATACCATATGTATGTACTGAAAGTATAAATCATATTTTACCAAAGTCAAGCAACTCTCATGTCTTAGAGTATTGTATCTATAACATAACTTACTATGAAAAAAATGATTGAACTAAATTCTTCGGTGATAATTCCCTTACCTGAAATAATTTCAACTTTTTCATGGAACAATATTATAAAAATATAGGTCTCCAGTGTTCAGTAAGATTAGCCCACATCACAAAATCCCCAAACCAGAGATGTTGGTGTGGATATGATGAAAAGGGAACACTTCTGCACTGCTGGTGGGAATGCAAACTAATATGTTCCTTTTGGAAAGATGTTTGGAGATCACTTAGGGACCTAAAAATAGACCTGCCATTCTATCCTTCAATTCTTCTACTAGGTATATATCCAGAAGACCAAAAATCACATTATAACAAAGATATTTGCACTAGAATGTTTATTGAAGCCCAATTCATAATTTAGAAGTCATGGTAGAGGCCCAAGTGCCCATCAACCCATGAATGGATTAATAAATTGTGGTATATGTACACCATGGAATATTATGCAGCCTTAAAAAAGATGGAGTCTTTACCTCTTTCATGATTACGTGGATGGAGCTGGAACATATTCTTCTTAGCAAAGTATCTCAAGAATGGAAGAAAAAGTATCCAATGTACTCAGCAGCCCTACTATGAAACCAATTTATAAGCTATAACCCAACTATAGCCCAAGAAGAAGGGGAAAGAGGAGTGGGATGGGAGGGGAGGGGGAACGGTTAATGGTGGGAACACAACTATGGTGCATTTTACAAGAGTACATATTAAGTTTACTAAGTATAGAGTATAATGTGGGGAATATGGCTGTGGTGCATTTTACAAGAGTACATGTTAAGTTTACTAAGTATAGAGTATGTCTTAACACAATAACTAAGAAAATGCAGTGAAGTCTATGTTAACCAGTTTGATGAGAATATTTCAAATGGTATATAAAATCAGCACATTGTACCCCATAATTGCATTAATGTACACAGCTATGATTTAATTAAAAATATTAGAAAAATATAGGCACCTATTTATTAATCACAATGCTTGATTTCATGTAAATGGTGAATCCGGATGAGACTTTTGTATATCTACCATTGCACAGCAGGACGTCATCCAGGAAATGTAATCAAGATGTATAGAATGATTATGTCAGGTATGTCTTGTTTCCTCAGAATAACCTGACTGGGATCCAGAGCTGGGTACCAAATCCTGCACATTTTAAATATGAAACTGCATGGAATCAGGAAACACTGTAATTTACCATGTTGTCTCCTTTGTATTATCAAAAAGCAAAAAATGCCTAAAGAAAAATTCAAATATGTTATATCCAAAAGATCTGATATAACTATCATTGGTTAGCACCTACCAGATCATGAGAATGCTAACTCAAATAACAAGGGGCTAAACGCACGCTAAGCATTTAAATGCTGAACAGTTCAGGAGTAGGAAAAGAGGGAGGAGGCGACATGTACGTGTTCCTTCTTTTTACTAGCACTCCCTGCATACAGCTCTTGTAATATGCGCCACCATTCATTTCTACATTGATGGCTACTTTAGTAAGCTACATTGATAAAGCTCAATTTAGTCAACAGTATTATAAATACTCCACACCTTTGGAAGTGGCTTGTTTGAACACACACTATGGCTTTGAAATTGATCTTCCCTTCTTACCTACATCGCTTGAATTAGCATCAAACTGTGTAGTCTTTTGGAAGTTCTGAGTTATCCTCAAGGTAGCCTGCTCGGCAGTTTGCATGAGTTTTGTAAGATGAGTTTGCCTGCGATGTGTAGGTAACTTGTCCCAAATCATAAATGTCTCCTTTTGAATGATATTATTCATGGTTTTTACGAATTCCTATTGAAAAGAAAAGTCATGTCTTTTAAAAAATGTTAGAATTCTACACTTACCACACATGAAAGACAAAAAAATTCAAGCTCAATTACGTTAAGAGTTAAAGCTCAACATACTTACAGTAAGAGTTGTATTAGAAGGGGTGTCCTTGGTTGAGATAGTGTTATTCATGTAACCGAGCAATGGGGACAATTCAGCTAATATTTCTATGTATGTAATGATACCCATTGGTGACAGATCTGTCGCAGAATTTCTATAGACTTCTTGTAGCAAAGCCACAGGTTCTTTTATGGGCAAAATCTGAACAAAAATGAGTCCACAAAAAAAGGAAACTAATTTAGAGTTCTATTGGAGCTTTTCAAGAATAAAACTTGTATGTTAAATTTATTTTGAGTTTTCCTTTCCTGTTCTATGTATAAATGATATCAAACTAATGAACTTAAGCTGTAACTTGCGGCACCGAAGCCTGAATTTATTTACAGGAGATTAGCAAACAAAAGCATAAAAATTACGTCAGAAAGAAACCAAGCATGTTTGAATTGATAATTTCTTAAAATAGCTTTTAAAAATAACTTCATATCCTTCGATATAAAATTATATTCTCTCCAGTGAACTTACCTTAATATTTAAACTCCTTATCTCTTATAAATATTAACATCCCAAGCTTATGATGTAATACTTTAAATTAGATTTTAATCAACCAAAGAACATTCCTTACAATGTGATTAAGTGAACATTTTCTTTAGCTGGCAGCCGATTGCTTATGGTTGAGTTACAATTTCAAACATATGACAGTAATTTTGTGAACGTATTACTTTATTTGCTCTTTGAAATATTCACTTTATTGTACCAAATCTAGTTGTATTCAGCTATGTCTCCTTTAAATATGGGAATGGGTCTAGAATCAAAGTAGATTTTTACTATTTTAATCATCAACATTCTTACATATTAAGAAGAATTATCCAGTATTCCAAATAATGAAAAAGTAACCAATTAATTATGCAAAAGACTTCAGGGATACTTTTGGGATTTTCAAATTAATATTCCTTGTGACTCAAACATGATACTTAGATCTCTATACGTGTAAATAGCTTCAACTCTCCCCATAGTTTAACTCCTTGTTGCTCTTCTTAAGATGTGACATTGGAAGTATTTTTTTTTTGCATTGTAAGTATTTTAACAGAAACCAAAAATGTCAAAATGAAATAAGTTGTCAACTCAGTCTGTCTACTTACTTTTGATAAAGTTTTATTAATATTTGCAGCAATACAGGCATTATCTAAATGGCAGTTTGAATTCACATCTTCTGCAGAAAAAGGAAAAAAGATTATATAGTGCATTTTTAAAAATATTTTTTTCTTAAAATGATCATATTAATTCCATCGATTTTGTGCACTTAATGTTTAAACATGAAAAGGACATTCTGTAACACTTGAGTTTCAGCTTCAGTTTTAGAATACACACTATTTTAAAGAAAATGAAAGAAAGTAATTTTAAGGACTAGGATATGTTGATGACATCAAATATATTTATATCTTTCGCTAAGTAAAACAATACTCTTTCCTCTGTTAATTTCATGGAAGATACTGGAATGCTGACATATTTCTTGGAAGGAGTAGCTCTGTGCTACTTCCTAGCTGTGTAATTCATATTTTATATAGTTTTTTAATTATAAACCATACATAAAATTTAATAATATGATTTACCTTGGCAATAAGTGCCATCATAAGCCGTGAACTGGGATCTTCCCGTGGATGTGTGATAACCTTCCCCGCAGGAGCAGTTGTACCCACCGTTCACATTTTCACAAATTGCGTGATCACCACAGACAGCGGATTCACTGCACTCGTCTATATCTGGAAATATTTGCAAATTAATTTTTTATTTTGTGCTCATACAGTTGCTACCTTTCTGACAATAGTATTATATATGGCTAGTGCTTTCATTTCAAATTTCTCAAAAAAGCAAGACGAATCCTAACACTTAGAAAATGGCAGAGCAAACTTGGCTGCATATTTTTTTTAACTCTAATTAGTTCAATCCATTTCATTCATTTCGACAGAGCATTGAAAATGCTATTCATGGGCCAAACTCCTAAATTGCTTTCTAAATAGCCTGATTAATCAATAAAGTCATCACAGTAATTTCCATCATTGACAATGTGACATTTAGTCTTAATTTAATAAAAAAAAACAATTTTTAAAATACATTTAAACGTGTGTTGTTTAGTGTTAAACTAAACTGATGTAACAACTCAAAGTTTATAGTAATCTGGAGCATAAAAGAGGAATCCACTTTCTTTCCAAAGCTTCACTTTTGCATTTAAGTTAACCTAAAAATGTAAGATGTAGAAGAATATGCTGTCGAACTCTTTAAAATTTTATCACAGCTTATTACTTTTGTTTGGGTTTTCTTTTACCATTTTTTTCTAATATATAATCATCATAGATAAAGTAATGAATTATACAGAATAAAGCCTTAGATTCTTGGTAGCCATATATTGAAGCTAAAACAAAGGTGCTGAATTTTAAGCTCACATTATTTATATTTTTAATTTAAAATTTTACATCCTACAGTGAAATATGCTGTAAAATTATAAAGACAGTATAAATTCTCTGCCAATATAGGGGAAGATTCCAAGAAACTGAAATGTCCAGAGTATTATCTCAAATTAGTGCAAAGATTTTTGTGTTCCTAGGTCTGCTCCAACAACTTGGAGGTACTTTCTGTTATGCTAATGAATGAATTTGTAATCTTAAATTTACAATTTAATTTTTGAAAACTAATAGAGTAGCATAATAGTGTTTGCTATAATAAAAGGACAGGTAATCAAAGTCTAATTTAAAATGTCATCTGGCTAGTTATATTAAATGTAACTTCTCCTGATTTCTCACTTAAAAATATAATAAAGACAAAAAAGAAAAACCAAGTTCACACCATTGAAAACTAGAATTGACAGCGAGTCTCTTGCTAGATTGTTGAAGAAATTCCCATCGGCAGGAAAGGTGATGGCACTAGATGTAAAAAGTCAGGGGACAGCGAAGCCTGAAGGAAGCTCTTTGTTCTTCTGACGAGTCTGTTCATGATGATTACTCCCAGGAATCTTCTAAAGAAACAGGACCCCTCTTATTTCTATGTGTATTCAGAAATTGCCACTCCGCAAAAACAAATAGAAGATAGAGGACAAGTAGAAGCAGGTCGCATAACAGTGAAAAAGTTTTGATTTCCAAACCATTTAAATATACACTATTCTTGGGAATTTCATCCCAAACCTAGAGCGACATAAAAAATCCTGGCTCTACAAACTCAATTTGTACCCTCTTTCTTGCACATTAGTCCTAAGTGTACACAGTCTTGGTGCTCATGACTGACTCTGTTTCAGCTCTTCCCGATGCCTCCTCCACACACTGGTGTTTCTGTTGGAGTCTCTGTTCTAGGTCAAGGCCTCCCCCCACCAGGCATTCAGCAGGTTGCAGTTCTAGCATGTCAACATTGGACCAGGGAAGGTATGTTAGCTTCTGAATTCACCAAATGACAATAGAGTAATCTGTAAAAATTAAAAGGAGGTAGTACCCTGATAAATAAACTTATCAAGATTAAGTTTATGTGACTTTTTTTAAATAGTCATACTCCAAATATTACGAAAGAGCAGTAATCATTCATCAAACTCGGCCAGGTGCGGTGGCTAATGCTTATAATACTAGCAGGCTGGGAGGCCAAGGCAGGTGGATTGCTTGAGCTCAGGAGTTTGAGACCAGCCTGAGCAAAAGTGAGAACCTTGTTTCTACTAAACCTAGAAAAACTAGCTGGACATTGTGGCAGGCCCCTGTATTCTCAGCTACTTGGGAGGCTGAGATGAGAGGATTGCTTGAGCCCAAAAGTTTGAGGTTGCTGTGAGCTATGATGATGCCAGGGCACTCTACCCAGGGAGTGTCAAACTGTCATCTACTCTACATTTTTGTCTTTCATTTCTTTTTACTAAAATATGGAAATACAATTTACTGAATTTGATGTCCTTTCTCTCTGGGCCCTAGTGATAGAGTTCGTAGCGTTTAACCCAGTAGTGGAATATGTGACCACTTCAACTGGTTTTGTGTCTATGTTATAAAAAAGCTCCCACTGTCCTCATTCCCCATCACTCTAAGCCTCCTTTATACCTAATGATACAGAGGAAAACCATAAAACATTGAAAAAATATCTCATCTCAGAATGAGATGAAACTGGTTTGGTTAAAATGAATGCACCTGTCATTTTTCAGTGAGAGCCACACAAACTTCTCTTGCAATCTCTTGCAGGGCCCAAATGGTTTGAGTATAGTCAATCACTAGTGTGTTTCACTCTTTCTGCAGGGAAGGATACTGGATTTACTATTCAGAAGACTCAAATCCTGACTCTCATGTGAACTTGAGTATCATATAAAAAAAAAAACCTTCTCACTGAGAAGAGCTCAATCTCATAAGAAATGAGGCAATGTATGTGCAGGTGTTTGGAATAGAGCTTAGGCTACAGGAGGTATCTGAAATTGTAAGCGGAAAATCAGTCCAGTGATTCAATTTGTATTGTATATTTTTCCATTAGCAGAAACCGTGTGAATAAGTAGTTTTAGAGATTTAGATCGATAAAGAGTATCTTTTTAAGTTGCCAGGTCTTGGTAATTCTCAAAGCTATAAAAGAGAAAAGGAAGGCTTTCCCTCATCTTAATGAAAGCTAAGTTACTACCTTGTAATTATTTAAGTCAAGCTAGAATTGATGGATATATTAATTGACCTACTTTCCCCAGTACCAACTCATCAGTTGACTTTATACTAGTGATCTGATAACCCTAACTGAAAGCATATCATTAACTAACTTAATCATTTGCCACTTTTTCATTAATGAAGTTATGCTTGGTTTTCATGTCTACAATTAGCCAACTCAACAGTATTTTATCATCATCTTCTTTCAACACATGATATGATGGCAATGATTCCTATAATTATTATCAATAATGGAGTTTTCTGATGTTTAAGGCACAGACTGACTGCAATGAAAAAGAGGTTCAAATGTTGGAAATAATTTTCAAAGACAAAATTTAATTTTAATATTATTTAACGCTAGACAAAATCTTTGCAATTATTAGAATACTTAAGGACATTGAACATGATAAAGCAGTAACCACTGTTCTAAAGAACATAGTGGAAGGGAAGGAATGCTTGGCTTCTTCCACTAATTTGGCCCTAAGAGTGGTTTCGCTGTTGGCTGCCTCAGTTTCCTCATTGTGAAATGTTGGTCTGCAAGTAGGTCTTTCAGGACGTGGGCTTCTGATGTTCCATTTTACTGTGACTCCAAATGTAGGAAAAAGTATGCCTGGTGCTAAACCTCACCCAAAGCCTTCTTGCACACAATTACCTTCTCTGTGAAAAACAGTATTTGAATACAGACTGAAAGTAAAGAACTTTGTTGAGGTCATTTTTTGCCTTATATTGGAGGCTTCTATTTTTTTATTCATTGAGATTCTTAATGATTATAATTACCAGATAGGTCAAATTTCAGGATCAGCTAAAATTTCAAATCAGAAGCAGTGCACTATAAGGTGATATGCTCATGTAAAAAGAGAACAGATTTATGTTTCTTTGTTCAATTTCCCTGAGGATTATCGTGGTCCACAATGACATGCCCACATGGTGCACTATAGGGCTGGAGAACACAGAAGCAGCTGTGCTACTTTGTTAAAAAGCTTAATCCTTAAGGACAACAAAAATTGGTTGAGGTCATTGTCGAGCTTTTCACTGAATAATCCATCAAACGAAACAGGTAGAAATGGATGGACGCAATCCCAGGTTTTGGGTTTTAATATAGTCAGTGCATTTACTGACAACTTAGGTACTAAGAAAGGAATTAGCAGAAAGCGAGGGCCATTCCACAGGATCTCAACAGATATAAGTGTTGAGAAAAAGACTCTTAAATTACAAGTATATACCCTCTTACAACTTTGGCATTTGATTGTCTTTGTGTGTGTGTGTGTGTTTTCTCTGTGTCTGTGACTCAATGTTTCCTAACATAGGAATTCTCTACTTGAAGGAACATGGGCAGAGAAATATAGTCCTTTGTCAATTGAGAGTTATTAAAAGTAAACTTGATCAAATAAGAAGACTTCTGGAGACAAGAGACCTTAGGGAATGGAGAGCACGGTTAAAACTGTATTAAATTACAGTTATTAACCTTGTTGCAAGTTAGATTTCTTCACTAATAAGAACATTTCTGCTGAAGTTTACAGAGCTACCTAATGAGAACTTCCCTATTAAAGGTAAAACATGTTACTTGACATTCTCAGAGTAGCAACAAGAATACAGCCTTAGAGAGAACCAACAGCAAGGTGTTGTAAGTTTTCTGGGCAGAATCTTATCTATTCCTATTTCCTGAATATACTATCATGCTATATTCTAATAAATATTTTTTCAGCAAACATTAAAGATAATGATCATTCAACAGAATTAGCTTTATCTTCTCATATTTTAAGCATTTTATCCTAAATGCGTGAGTCTGGAGTAGCCTTTCATGAGGAGAATAAAATCTTCCCTGTTTTTTGCAGCAGAGTAAATGTTGTAAAACACAGGTACAGGAGACTAATGCAGGATAAAGACGTTTCACGAATAAATTTTCTTTGAATGCTGTATCCTAACTTATTGTACATTGATCATGTTTCCCTGGGGAACTAAGTAAAGGCGTTTGTGTGATCTAGATTAGCTGGAATAACTCTCTTTTATTTAGCTATGTAATGCAGAAGCAGCTTACTGTTCCTGTCTGTGTTGCAAATATGTTCCTAAATTCTACTCACAAATATAGGATTAAATTCTCAGGGTCTAAATTCATCTATTAATGTCATCAATTAACAATCATAATTTATTATACTAGGTATTGGTAAATTAGCTATGTTGTAAGAAATGGTGATTAAGATAGCTTAACATTTATTCTCAAAGTTAAAATCTTCAGCTGCAGAAAATTTGCTTCTGAAATTGCTCAGGTTAAAGTTTCTAAATAATCTTTTGTTCTCACCCTATAATTCAAATTCCATAGAATTTGATAAATCATCTATATGACCAAAATAGAAGAGTATTTTAAAAAATCTTCTAGATACACTTTTCAAACTCAGAATACATGAAAAATCACTTAGGGGCGGAATTGAAATTAGTGTCCTTACAAAGGACATGGCAGTGAATCTGGGATGATTTTCTACTTGGGACTCTGGCATTCAGAAAAATTTAATGCAGCTCTGAAGAGTGACGAAGTTTCATCAAGGCAGAAGCAAAACCAGTCGGACAAATCTTTACTAACTAACGACTGCTAGAAAAAATGTGGAACCCATCACAGAGCACACTTGATAAAGCATCAATATCATGTGTCACAATGACAATTTTCTTGAATTAATACATTTTTCTTAAGTATTCATATTTATTCTGTTGTTTGTCACCATGGTAGACCTCATGGTTTCATGAAATGCTTTTTTTTTTCCTGTAAGCTAGCTGATTTTCTCAAAAGGATTTTTTTTCTCCTTTCCTTGCATAAATATTCCATAGTAACAGATCATATAAGCTTAGGGAAATAAATTGAAATCACGATGTCTGGCAGAATTTGGTTTAAATATTATTTAGTTCCTGGAGACAACAAGAAACAACATTTCAACTTAGGTAACTGAACTTACCTATGCAGATGGTTCCATCATTCGTGATGAACCTGTCCTGGTTGCTGCTGGATCTGAAACCAGGGGCACATATACAATAGTAACTTCCCTCGGTATTTGTGCAATTAGCATTTTCACCACAGGACTGGGTTAAATTCCCACATTCATTATCATCTGTGGACAAATCAATTACAAATGTTATTTTTATATAACTGACAAACATTCTTACCATTCCGAATCAGTATTTAGGAATTTTGACTGTTAAATAGTTTAAGGTACTGTCACGTCTATTGCTAAGAAAACTTAATACTAAAGAATCTGCATTCCACACATTTTACTTGTTTTTATAATGTGAAACATTTTTTTGTAACTGCAAATAAAAATAGGAGCTCTTACTTTTAAAGCCCTACATAAAACTATTAAATCCACATTGTGATTTAAAAAAATTATATGTAATTTAATTACAACAATGTCTATATATATATATGCTCATTTGCAAACTTATGAATATTTTCTTGAATAGTCAAAAGCATGTCATCAGTTAAAAGTGACAAATCAGAGATTACAAGTTGACATGCTGTAATCATTTACCAGTTATTTTCATCCTTTGTTAGACAGACAAATTTTGCAACACTAATTTTGCAATTTCTTCCTTTATCAATTAATGCATTTACTCATAACTGTATCATTATTTTATTCTACAGAAGATTACATAATAAAAAAGTATTAAAAAAGAAATATAACATGGCCTTTTACCATTATATAATTTACCAGAAGAGATAACAGTTCATAAACATTTTTAAAAAATCAGCAGGCAAATGTATAGTATCTGTTAAATAAATGGTTTAGAAAATATGTGCTTTTCAGACGTGATCACGATGGGCTGTAGAAGAATATTTTCTAATGACCTGAGACCCAGTTGTGGGTTGAATTGTGTCTCTCAAAAAGTTATCTTTAAGTCCTAACCCTACAATGTTTATGAAGGTGACGTTATTTGGAAATAGAACTTTTACATATGTAATCAAGTTAAATTTGAGCCATACTGGATTAGAGTGGGAAAGCTGATAAAAACATGACGTGATGTAAGGTAAATTGTGAACAGTCACATGCAAAATGCTGATGAGTTAAACCTGTATTAACACGTATGTATTTAATTAATTTATCTATACTATGTATTTTGTGACTCTATATGGATATATTCACCTATACTCAGAAAGCAGACATTTATACCTATGCATGCACAGAAAAGAAATTAAACTAACTTCTTCAAATTAACTGAGAGGGCTCACAAATTGAACACAAGCACCTAAATCAAGGCAAAGAATAATATTTTACCCACTTTGGGTCTGAGTCAATCATTCAGTTACTCAAATATTTATGGAGCTTCCTAGTTCCCAAATGTAAGTATTTCTATATTGGGAAATAAGTAAAAATTAATCAAAAGTCAGGATCTGTGCCCCACTGTCAGAGTTCACATTCTGAAGGCAAGTTAACACAGAAGCATATAATTGAGTTTTTATTAAAATAAAAGTTTTCATTTTTATCTCTATATTTGACTCCCTTCACAGCATACTGGGAGAAGTTTATATTAAACTTTAAAAGAAATTGTGGTCACAGATCAGTTATTGGTGATATAGAGGACAATGAGTATCATATCCCTTGTGGATTATTGCTGCAAAAATGATATGCAAAAATACAGAGAAAAAGGACTCACTAGGTCTGAGTCATTGGTCAGAGTCCAAGAAAATGAAGTGCTTTACATCACCTATCTGACCCTGTTTCTAAAAATAAATTATCATACCAATATGTTATTTAACTCCAACATATTTTAACTAATATTGGGTAATATTAACAGATAGAAAAAAATGAAAGATTGATCTTTTTCTCTCCCTATTGCAAAGTTATGAGCACAAGACTTTTCAGCTTTCTTATCAAGACTTTGGAAAGAAAATATTTCCTAATCTATCTCTCCATCTCTTGGACTGGATATATAATATGGACAAATTCCCTAATGGTCCAACTTGAATCTTGTTCAGTCAAATACCACTTATCTGAAAGTAACCTCCTCTCCTCCCTCAAGGTAGTGGAGATAGGCGAAGAAATTATTTTTGTAAAGTAATATATAAATATGAATTATTTAAATAGTCTTAAACTTTGCAGCATCCAACTTCATAATAATTAATCTTCAAGGAGAAAGTTCCTTTGGATGGGTATAATAAGGAAAAATAAAAGCCTGCTTCTTTTCTGCTCTTATTTCTAACATTCTCATCAATTTATCAGTTATATTCTCTATAACTTGTAATTCTACTTTTAATCCTCCTTTGTGCAATTGAGATATCTTTTGAAATATTAATCATAATACAGCTACATTGGAGATGAATGTTTAAATGTGATCAAAAACTCAATAAAGAGAATTATTTGGCATTCTTTTACCAAAACTTCTTGGCTCATCTCTAACACAGAGGGGAGCATGGTGAGAACAAAGGCACACACACAGCTTCAAACTTAAAGGCATCCAGGGCCGCCAGAGGTGTACAGAGACCTAAATTATTGGGTTGTGGTGTGTGTAACAAATACAAGCATTATTTATCAGTGCAGTAGTAACTCAGAGAAGAGAATGGCTTCCTCCTGTCGTCTTCAGAATAAAAGAGTGAAGATCATTCACAGGGAAGGGTTAGAAGGGGAAGTAATGCTTCAAACCAAGTGTGGAAGTGTATGAGTGTAGAAGAATGGACACCATGCTTGCAAAGGACAGTTACTGATTCTTATCACATTAAAAGGAAACCCTGAGAACAGGACAGTCTCCTGGCAAGCCTAGAGAGGTTTTGTGACTTGGGGGCAATCCCCCCAAGTAACTCAGTTTTCTGGAATAAGATAAGGTGGGTCACTCACTAGTAAGCATGCATTAAACATTGATGCTTAGTAGTTGTTCATGAAGGTTGTGGGGAAAGAACACATGAGGAAAGAACACGTGAGGAGAACACGTGGCAATCCTTATGCAGACAGCCCTCAT
>CAUYRH010081359.1:0-39578 GCA_963574655.1 Perodicticus potto
CTTTCATGTGAAGGCTACAACCCAACTATTGCACAAGAAGACGAGGAAAAGGGAGAAGGAGGGAATGGGAGGGAGAGGGTGGGGGGAGAGAGGATAAAGGGTGGAATCAAACCTGAGGTGCATCTTTGAAGGGTCAGGAGAAACCTACTACATGCAGAACACAAATGTTTTCACACAGTAAATGAGAAAATCTCATGAACGTTATGTCAAACAGGCAGATGAAAATATATCAGATTGTATGTGAGGCACGCGCATAGCACCCCATGACTGAACTAATGTACACAGCTATGATTCAATAAAAACAAAGAAAAGAAAAAAATAAAGAAGAGAAATGCGTTTAAAAAAACAAAAATGTTGGAAGACAACTGGGGAAAGCATCTTGGGGGAGGTGGCCTTTGCATCGAGCCTTAAAGGATCCACATGGTTCCTGCAGTGATGACAGAGGTGGGATGTGGAAAGGCATGAGACAGGTTTTGAGCTTGGAGAGTTTTCCTGGTTGGCTTAAGCAGAGAGGTTGAAGAATCATGGGGAAAAGGGCTAGGAACTTGGGCTTGAATTCCAAACAAGGGATTTGGGATTTGATGGCTAAGGTGCCACTGAAGGAGCTGGTTAAGAAATGACAAACCAAAATGGTGTTTTCAGGAAGTTATGTGGATGTTAGAGCCAGACAGACACTTCAGGGGTTTCTACCTGTCCAAGTTTGAGGTGATGAGGCTGCAGAGTACACTGGTGTCAAGGGAATGAAGGAAGTTGGAAGAACTCCAGGTTTCAAAGAGCAGGAACCCAGTGGGATTCTTTGAGATGCCTGTTTCCCTCCCTGGGATACAGAATAAGCCAAATGTAACTCAGAGGGTCCAAGTTCTCTAGGCTTCAGGTCGTCGTTTCTTTAATGTCTAAAGCAATGGCTCCAAAAAAAATGAGGGATTGGCTATTGGGTGGCCAGTCAAATGGGCTGCCATAAATTCTATCTCTGGATCAGGCCAAGCAGGTAAAATGCCTTCTCAAGGTGATTTGAGAAAGGTCAAATTTCTATCTACTGAAAGTTCTTCTACTGGCATGAGCCAGAGTTGGGCACTGCACCAGGGGATCTTGGTCAATGTGCACATGTGTTGCTTGAGATGGGAGAATATTTAGTTTATGAGCTTGAAATCAAAGACTCTATCCTGTATCTTAGACAGAGCCTTCTCTCCTGTGAGCTGTCAGACTCCATGTGCACATTTGTGTTTTCAAATGTGTTGTGGAAATATGGGACAGGAGTTCTGTCTCTACTGAGACAGTCCACACTGCGCCCAGTTCCCCAAAACTGTCGTCCCCGTCCCCCTTCTTCGCTGCTTTGCCTCACCCTGAGTGTAGACTTCTTCTTCTATCCTCCCAACTAACTCATTATGGGACTGCAGCTGACTGGTGGGGACAGAGGATACACATAGCACAGGGGAGGGAAAAATTGTAATTCAATAGTATGATGGCATAGGAAACCTGGGGTCACAACACAATGTGCTTTGTCATCATTATTAAAATATCACATTACAAGGCTACATAACTGAAAGTTACATCTCTCTACCCCTCCACTCAGCTCACTCAGCTTGTCTTAGTTTATTATCCAATTTGGTTTCTTATAACCTCATAAAAGCGTTTCCTGAGAAAAGGAAATGTAGTTAAACCTTATTTGAAATTCTTGACCAAAAAAGATGAGATGAGCTGTTCAGCCTTATCCGCTATGGGAAGGAGAAGGCTCTGATGAAATGGAATGTCCCCCAAGAGAAGAGATAAGTTCGTGGTGCTGAGCAGTGGTTTCATAATTGCATTGAGATGCAGGCCAGACTCCCTGCTTATCCTTGCAGCAAGTGTTAAGACAGCTCCCAGGGTTAGGAGTAAGGACTTATGAAAGTCAAGGGCAGAATTCTATAGGAGAGGCCTCCTAAGTTGCTTTCAAGAAACCGTGTTGCCCATGTGGGGTGAGCTGCACTTTTGGTGCTGGCTGGGCACTGAGGTTCGAGACTGTTAGATGGCTGGTGAGGCCCTGATGTTGAGGCTATGATTTAGCCCTTTCCCTGCCTTGCCTGTATTTGTGGTGTCACCAACGGCTGCCTGGTCTGCCCCCGAGTGCTGTCGCATCTGTCCTCTCCTCTCCAGGTGATGTTGCTCACTCCTGTGCTTCTAGCACACTGCCAGGGCCTCTGCTCTCTGCTCACTTGCTCCATGGGGCTACAACTCCCTGAGGGATAGGGACTGTACCTACTATATCTCACCAGCACTCACATAGTAGGGCCTGGTACATAGCAGGTGCTCAGTAAGTGTTGACTAAGTATACGGATATTAGGAAAGGAAAATAGACTATAAAAGACTATAATAGAAAATAGACAGGTTAGGGAGTTGATAATTTGCTTTCAGTTTTTTGGTGCTCCAGGATTCCTTAACCACTTTAGTAGATTCTTCCTTTAGATGCCCCATCCCCAACAGGGTCTTTTAATTTGTTCACATTTAGTTAGAGTACTTTTGAATAGATAATACATTAATCTGGTCTACCAATCAAAATGCTTTCAGATTCTCATTGAGAAGTCCTGGCTCCATCCCTATCTTCCCCCTGCAGCCCTCTACCCCAGCTCCCTAGTGATAAGCACTTTCCCTCATTTCTTACATATTCTTTCAGTATTTCCTCATGAAAATGAAAAATTCAAATATCTGCTTTTTTTTGCCCCTTTCTTTCACAAAAAGGGGCAAAAAAAACCCTGGAGAACTCCATTTCAGTAATAACACAGAAAGCATCCACATCCCTTTTTTTTGTTTGTTTTAAAATTTTCTTTTCTTTCTTTTTTTTTTTTAACAGTTGCATAGTATCCCACTGTGTGGATGTATCATAATTTAGTTAACCACATGAATACCTGGGCTGTTCCCAAACTTTTGCTGTTGCAGACAAGCTGCAACAAAGAACCTTGTACATGTGTGGTTTCCTATGTGTGCAGCGGTAGCTGCAGGGCACTTCCCAGACATGGGGCTGCTGGGTAACAGGCGTGTGCAATTGCAGTAGACTCTGTCAGATGACCTTCTATAGTGGGAGGCGCCGTTTTTGTGTTCCCCTTGAGAGGTAGGACAGTGGCTGTTCCCCATAGCCTTACAGTACAGTTTTGTGGTCATAGTCTGGATTTTCGCAACTCTTACCAGTGAGAAATGATTTGTTAGTGTCATTTCCATATTCTTTGATTAAAACTGATCATCTTTTCGCCTTTTGAAACGTTTGTATTTTTTCCATTAACTGTGTGTCATGTGCTTTGCCTGTTTTTCCTGTTGGTTCTTGGTTTTTCTTCTGGTTTTACATGAGCTCTTTTATTTGGTGGGTAGACGAGACCACAGTCTGTGTCAGTTTGCCCAAGTGCATCATTATCTTTGTTATTTGTGGTGGTTTTTCTCCCCCACTTAGAAGTTTTGGAGTTTTTTCATGTACTAAAATGTATTGATCAACCTTTTATGGCTTTTGGGTTTTATATCAGAATTAGACAGACCTTTTCCGACTCCAAGATTATGAAGGAATTCACCAGAGAAGGAGAGAGGATGCAGGTGTGGGCCCCTCAGAGCAATGTTGCCAGCACCAACGTTTTGTTTGGGACTAAGCCCTGTTCCCACGGGGAGAAGGGTTTGCTGCCAACAGCTGACATCCACTGCCAAAGGCCTGGGTGCCAGGCATTCTGATCATCAGTGGGTACCCCTTGCAGGGGCTGGAAAGGAGGTGGATAAAGGGGAATGAAATATTTGGCAGCCCCATGTTCTCAACAGGTGAGGTCTGGCCAGGTGCAGCCAGGTTAGCATAAAGAAAGGAAATAAAATTAGAACTCTGAAGTGAAACTCTAGACTCACAATAAACACGAACCTTCCCTGGGATTTGAAAAGAAGTAATTAATTTAGAAACGTTTTCCCTCAACATCAAACTGCCACGCTGGCTCTAGGCAGGAAATATTCTGTAATAGGTTTCTAAATGTTGTGAATTCGATAGTCATAGAGGCAGAAAAGAAACAATTAGGCACATATGATATATTCCCTAAGCTCTTCATCACAGTACCACAGGTTTGAAGAGTGAGACTTACAAATATTTGGGTCTGGGGAAGTTTTGACATCAACTATCGTGAGTCCTTGTGTTCACTCTAACACTAACTGGGGACAAATGGCTTCACTTCTTTGAGCCTCTGTTTCTTCCTCTATAGATGGGGATAATACCAATAATTAGGCCTAACATTGATTAAGCACTAAGCACACTTCAGGCACTGTATCTGGTGTTGGCCATACATTAGATTGCTTACTTTCTAGGGCAGCTAACGTGTTATCCAGTGCACAGTGCCCAGCACATGATAGGTCTTCGGTAAACGTTCCCTGGCAGTCCTGGTATTTTTATGCTTACTAAAGTCAGCTGGGAAGGCTCAGCTTTTCATCGTGGTACCATTCCAGTCATTTGTTCATTCCACAAACACTTCCTGAACCTCTAACATGTGTGAGTGCCAGAGACACAAAGGTGAGTGAGGCCTACGCCCTCCAGTACTTACAAATTAGCAAGACAGACACGATGCTATTGCCTAAATATTGCCCGCTCTCCCAAATTCATATGTTGAAATCCTGACTCCCAAGGTGATGGTACTGAGGGGAGAGGCTTTTGGGAGATGATTAGGTCACAATGGTTCAGCCCTCATGAATGGGATTAATGCCCTTATAAAAGAGACCCCAGAGAGCTTCCTCACCCCTCCTGCCAGTGTGTGGGCACAGAGTGGGAAGCCAGCTGTCAGCAAACCAGAAAATGGACCCTCACTGGTCACTGAATCTGCTAGTATCCTGATCTTGAACTTTCTAGCCTCTGCAGCTGTGAGAAATAAATTTATGTGTTTATAAGCCACCCAGTCCATGGCATTTGTGACAGTAGCAGTAATGGACTAAAACCACCAATGAGCAGTGCAGGGAGGGCTTCAGCAGAGCCGCCAGGGTGCTGTGGGAGCACACACTCCACACTCCTGTCCCCAGCACAGGGCTTGCCAAACCCAGCCCCATGCGCGGGATGAGGATCCATAGCACCTCTGAAAGAGCAATGATTGTTACAGTCATGAGAAACACTTGAATACAAGGACTTTGTACCAGGTGATTCAACTAATTCTCACAATAGCCCTCTGTGCTTGATACTATTATTATCCCTATTTTATAGGTAAGGGAACTAGGAAACCAAAAGATCGTTCAAGGTCACACAGCTAGTATGTAAGTGGTAGAGCCAGGATTGAAGCCTGGAAACTTGGCCCCAGAGTTGTACTGGGCAGTAGATGCAGGGACGCTCACCACTGGGAACTGGATTGAGATCCCTGCAGTGTGTTGGGAACCGTAACTGCAAGGTGGGAGCAGAACCGAGTAGCAAGAAGATCAGGCACTGGGTAGCCTCTGGGCAGAAGGTTAACAAAGCAGACTGCTGCCCTTCAACCTTGGCAGGGTAGGAACTGGAAGGGGATGTCTTGATGTGTGCTGTCAATGATTCCAGGCATCTTGCTGGTCTGAAATTGTACTTTACAGGATGAATCTTCTTTGGTCTGAGGTATTTCTCCCTGGTAAGATGAAAAGACATTTGGCAGGACCAGCTCCTAAAGTCTCCATCAACTATACCTATTTTTATCTACCTAAAATGTGCTGTCCTGCCTTCTTTGCCTAGACCCTGGGTTTCTGCTCCTCCTTCAGAACCCCAAACCAGACTCATGTCCTCCACTTGGTGCTGTCATAGCAGTCTGGACCTGCCCTTCGCAGCTCTTGCTGAGGGCTTACATTTTATTGCCTGATGATTTGACTCAGGGTTAAGGGAGCAGAAATTGTGTCTGTTTTTCATCTCCTGTTTGGACCTGGCATAGGGCTAGAATATATAGTAAGCACTCTAAAAATATTTGATGAATGAGTGATTAAGTAACCAGCACTTCAGGACATCTTCCTTTGAGGAAAAAGGCTGTGTATTCAGACCCTGGGTACAAAGTCACCGGTGGTCTAAGGAAAGGAAGCAGCAGATGTGAAAGGTTTGATGATGAAGCTGGAGGATCCGTGTTGACTTTCTTCTAAATACTGCACGTAGCCACCATGTTGCCAAGCACAGAGTGAGGTCCTCTCTCCCTTCATCAGCTGCAGGGCCTCATGCAAGCTAATCAGTTTCACCAAAGCTCCATTTCCTTGTATATTAAATAAAAATACAAAACTTCTTCATAGTAACACTGGAAGAAATAAAATGAGAGGGCATATGAAAAGTGACATACAGTGCCTGGCTTATGTACTTGACCAATGAATGCTATCATGGTATTTTTTTATGGTGGGGAGACAGAATCTTATTCTGTTGCCCCAGCTAGAGTGCCATGGTGTCAGCCTACCTCACAGTAGTCTCAAACTCCTGAGCTCAAGTGATCCTCCTCCTTCAGCCTCCTGAGTATCTGGGACTACAGGCACCTGCCACAACACCAGGCTAATTTTTCTATTTTTAGTGGAGATCAGGTCTCGCTCTTGCTCAGCTGGTCTCAAACTCTTGAGCTCAAGTGATCCTCTTGGCTTGGCCTCCCAGAATGCTAGGATTACAGGCATGAGCCACTGCACCCAGCCATAAAAATGTACCTAGTTTTAACAAACTCAGTCCTCAAAACATCCTTGTGATAAAAGTTAGGATTCCCACTTTTTTGCTAGGGGTCCTCAGGCTGGGATGAATCAAGTTGCTGCTCAAAGTTCCATGTGGAGTTAGGGGCAAAGCTGGAATTCAAACCTAGGTTTGCCTGCCCTCAAAGCCAGTTCTCTTTCATTTGTTGATATCAGAATAGACCATAAGAGAGCTTTTATGGGAAAAAAATCTGACACACAAAAAAACAAGTGATGCTGAGTGGGAGACCGTATGCTGGAATCCTAGAACAAGGAACTTCCCTGGCTCTGGCAACTGGACCTTTTGCATCCTCCTCTGACCCCAAGTTTCCCTCCTCTGACCCCAAGTTTCCCTCCTCCATGCTTTTCCTTGTGCTGCTTCTTCCTCTTGGAATACCGCCCCACCCCCACCCCCGTTATCTTCTTCCCAAAGTTCAACCTGTCCATATAAAGATGAACAGGGCAGGATGTACTTACTGTATGACTTTGTGTGTTTTAAGTTTAAGTATGTGTGTGCTTGTGTGTGAAAGAGAAAACATTGATCTGGGTGCAGAGGTGCACATCTGTAATCTTAGCTTGAGCCCAGAAGTTTGAGACAAGCCTAGACAACACAGTGAGACCCCCCTTCTCTTAAAAAAAGGAGAGAGAACATTGAAAAAGATAAATAGGATAAAAAGTTAACTGTAGTTTCCTCTGTTGAGAGGGGCATGGTTTTCTTTTGTTGTTGTTGCAGTTTGGCCAGGGCCAGATTCAAACTTGCCACCCTGGGTATATGGGGCCAGTGCCCTACTCACTGAGCCACAGACGCCACCCTTAGAGAGGGGCATGGTTTTCAAGATTTATATTTATCTATTTTCCAAATTTAAAAGAATGAACATGTATTACTTGTATAAAAATAACATTATTTTTAAAAACCTTGACTTCTTCAAGACCCAGCTCAAATGCCACCTCCTACACAGAGCTGAGATGTCCCCTGTTGTGTGCGTGTGCCTTGCAAGGTCCTTGGCAATGCAGTTGTCTTTGCCCCTGTAAATCTTTCCAAGCAGTGAAGAGGCCTCCCATGCCTGCTTCTAGGAGTAGGTGCTTGCTAAACAGAATTACTCCAAGAGCCTCCTGGCGAGCCGGCAAGCCAGCTAGGCACAGCCAAGGGCAACCTCTACCCTGCAGATGGCTGCAGCTGACGCTTTTGAACTCTTACCCTCTGTTAAATTCATTTTGCTTAATTCTCCCAACAATCTTCTGAGGCAGGCGTTATTATTATCCTCAATTTAGAGACAAACTGTCTTAAAACCTAAACAGGATAACTAGATTGCTAAATAGTACCTCCTAACTTGCCTGGCTCCATCTGCCTCACCCCACAAGGACCTGTGACAGCCACGTGACATGATCTTTAGGATCTGTCTTTGGCCCTCACCTTCTCCACCTTACCCCTGATTCTGCTCCTTCCTGCCCACTGGTCCCCTTCTCTGGCTCACTCCGGGACTCAGCTCACTTCATGCCTCCTCCAAGACACCACCTCAGACAGGCTCAGCTTCTTCCTACAGTCTGGGTGAGCAGACCCCTCTGTGCTTGCCTGCATCACAGCATGTGTCACTTCTCACTGAACTTGGCCTCTCTCTCCACTGTCTCTTTCCCAACCAAACTCAAGGGCAAGAATTTAATAACTTTATCCCCAATGTCTAGCTGGCACAAATTAGGTGTTCAATAAATATTTATAGAACTAATTAGTTTGCTCAGTCATGGCCAGTAAGTTTTGGGATTGATACTAGAATCTAGGTCTTTTGGCATCTCGTCCATAATTCTGAAATGTAAAGAAGCAGGGGGAAAAAAACAAAACACCAAACCCAGATAGTTTCAGAAAGAACAAAAATGTTTATCATGCGCCAGTACATGAAATGGAGGTATATTTAGTTTACTTATATACTTTTCCTTGTTTAAAACAGTACCACCCATCATGTTTTCTCTATAGTCTTATTTTCTTTTTTGATCATTTGCTTAGTAGTATAATTTCTAGGAGCTGGGTTCTGAGGCCACATTGCACACTAAAAATATTAATACTACAAAGAGGTATAAGAGAATTGGTTTTACCATGTATACGGCAGCTTCAGGAATTAACATTATTTAAAATTTGCTTGACAATCACAAATGTAAGTTGTGCCTCATTATTGATTTCTTTTTTATTTCTTTGTCAACAGAGGTTGAGTCTTATTCTATGTGCTCATTCACCCACAGTCTTGTGAGACCCACATGTTCATTCTCCTTCTTATGCTGTTTTTTGTGGGGCTCTTTGTTTTTGTTTTTGGTTATTAAGGTTGTAGAAGGCAGACTTAGCTATGTAAATCAGTTGCAAACCAATGCAGTTGTGAGGGAGGAGGGACATGCCAGAACAAACTGTCCCTGACCCCTCCATTGGTATGCGACCGTTTAAGTACTAAGCAGAGGGCCCTGTGCTGGGCCCTGACAGAAGGTACGGCAAAGACAGCTAAGATGCCATTCTTGCCTTCTGAATGAGTTCATGCTCAAATAGATGGGATGGATATGTTCACAAATAAAAATCCAGGTAGCTAAACTGTTCAGTTGATCAATTAAGAGACAAGTAATGGGCTGTAGAAGAATAGAATTAGGATCAAGGAGTCCTGACTTGTAGAGTACCAGGGAAGGCTTCAAAGAGGAGTGTCACTTAGTCCAGGATTGAAAGGATGAGAAACATTTATTTAGAAGGAACGCCATAAGCATTGTGAACAGATGTAAAGTTCATGATGTATTTTGACATCTTGTTCCTGAGAACATTTAGTGTTAGTGTTTGTATCTGGATATTTTGGTGGCAAGGAAGAGAATACCCAACAAAAAGTAGTTTCAGGGTAGCACCTGTTGCTCAGTGGGTAGGGTGCCGGCCCCATATACCGAGGGTGGTGGGTTCAAACATGGCCCTCTCAAAATTGCAACAACAACAACAACAACAAATAGCTGGGCATCGTGGTGTGCGCCTGTAGTCCCAGCTACTTGGGAGGCTGAGGCAAGAGAATCACCTAAGCCCAGGAGTTGGAGGTTGCTGTGAGCTGTGTGATGCCACGGCACTCTACCGAGGGTGATAAAGTGAAACTCCGTCTCTGCCAAAAAAAAAAAAAAAAAAGCAGTTTCATTAACTGAGGAAATTGTGTTAGCTCCCAAAACAAAGAGGCAAGCGTCTTTAGGGACAGCTAAGCAGAGGCACAACGTGACAGACCCTCCAGTCTTTCTCTTTCCTCTTTGCTTTTCTGGGTGTTGACTTTGTTCTCAGATTGCTCTTTCCCCAGCTGCAAGTTTGTTGCCTCACTCTGGTTGTGTTCACTCGCAGCCAGTCTCTTACCTCTTCCATTTTATTATGGAAAAATATTTTTCCCAGAAGCACCAGGAGGGTTCTCCTTAAAAGACAGGTAGGCAGAGAGTCACATGCTCCACCTAATCCAATCAGTGGCTTAAGGTAATCATCATTCAGCTCTCAAGGATTGGAGAGGGGATCACCCTCCTTAAATACATGACCCCTCTAATTTAGGGTTCTATAAATAAGGAAGAAAGTGAGTATGTATAGTTGTTGATTAAGCAACAACAATATCTGCCATGGTGGCTATGCGAAGACATTTTAATCAAAATCATACCGATATTAGTACATTTTCATGAAGAAAATATTTCCTGGACTAAAAATTACTAGCTAATAATTTTAGGAAAATTTTTCAATATGGTATTATACCACTTTAATTTTCTTCCATTTTCATGTTTGTTTCACTTAAACTACTTTCCTGGGTACCAATTCTTTTCCATATAATTTTATGCCACAGATTGATTTCATTGATCATTTTAATATGTTCATATAAAATTTGTTAATATTTATAAACTTTGACATTATTAATTTTCTTTTGAGACTGTTAGTTGTACCAGTTCTCTTGAGCCAAATTTTGTGGATTAAAGAATTTTATGTTTTAATGACTATTTCTATCAAAAATCTTAAGAATTGAGTAAAGAGACTGATTATAAGTATTCCTCAGGCAATTTGTAATAAAATTGTGAGTTGCCTTTCTTAAGTATCCAAAGATTAATCTGTTGTTCAGATTGTTGTATTATAGTGGTCAGCAAACTAGGGCCCTGTGGGCCAAATCTGGCCCAATGCAAATTTTTATAGGGCTGCAAGCTAAAAGAGGATTTTACAGATCAACTTTTGTAATCTATTTGATAGATGAGAGGCAACACTTACTTTAATCCAAATTAAGAGACTTATTGCCTACCCCCCAAAGTAATTTAATTCTTACCATTAATAGACTTGTATTACAAAAACAATACTTTGTTATCATATTGAATTTTATAAAAAGATGTTTTTGTAAATTTTTCTTATCTCTTTTCATAAAAGGTCTTCATAATATTCTTTTTTTCCTAAATAAATGCTGTAAGAATTACTTCATGATGTTTTTGATTTTGACCTTTGGCCCCCAAATCCTACAATATTTACTATCTGCCCATTTACACTTAAAAGTTTGCTGACCCCTTGCTCTACTGTATTGCTAATCTGATTCTTCTGAACACTAATAGGCACTCACCCTACCCCACACTGTCTGCTCTACAGGGGTATAAAGAACAAATGATGAGTTTCTCAGGCTGCTACAGAAAACCAAAAACAAAAAAAGCAATAACCAAAACAAAACAAAAAACCCACAAAAATCCCTCATAAACTGGGGTACCTGGGAAGCTCAAGATTAAGGCGGCAGCAGGTTCCATGTCTGGTGAGGGCCCACTTCCTGGTTCATACATGGCTCTTTCCTCACTGTGTCCTGACATGGCACAGGGACAAGAGAGCTGTCTGGTGTCTCCTTTATGAGGGCACTAATCCATTCATAAGGGCTCCATCCTCATTACTTAATTACCTCCCAAAGGGTCCACCTCCAAATGTCATCACTTGGGAATTAGGTTTCCCACATGAGTTTTGGGGGACACAAACATTCAGTCTATAGCCGTGAAGAGGTTAATGTGTTTTTCTCAGGTTAAAATCTTAGAGTCTGTCCTGCTTCAGGTGGGAAAATAGCAAGTGAGTGAATGTGGTCCTATTGTTGAGTGACAAAGGAAGATGACTCTTTAAAATCCAACATACTGTGTCAAAAACAACATTGACATGAGTTTTTTAAAATAAAAGTCAATTTCCATCTTTTTCTTTTGGTGTTAAAGTATGATGAGTCCAGCTTGTTGGAAAAGCCAAAATATCATTGTTGCAAAGCAACACCATTCGAAGGAAACAGTCTTTTGAAGCTCAGGAGAGCTAAGAGGACTTACACTTTTTCCTACTGCTTTCTACCAAAGTTAGCTTCTTTTTCTTTCCTTTGACAGATGAGGAGAAAGAAAATAATAGAGCATCCAAGCCCCATTCCACTCCTGCTACTCTGCAATGGTAAGTTTCCATTGTTAGCACGTTCTCTCTTCAGGAAATGCTCACATCTTCCTACCTGTAGGATAGGATATCACTTGGATATTTTAACATTGTCAAGATGACTTCCAATAATTCACATGAAATCTGCTTAATGTGCATAAAATGTTCAACTAACCTTAAACATATCTTCGTGATTAGAATTTCCATATTTATTTTATTTGGGGGTAGATTTTTTCCCATTATCCAAATACTGGCAAGGACTGGATTCTACATGGATGCTATTAATTGATGTTAATAGAATCTGTTATTACAATGAGTAATGTAAATTCATTATTCAAATTATATAGCAAATTATAGAACCAGAGATCTGGTTCACCCTTTCCAATGAGCCTTTAATGAATTAATAATTAATTGCAGCTATATGACAATTGTTTTAACATGAACAATATTTACAAGGATAATCTACTAGAATAGTTGTCTCTTCAATATTTGAAATTCCTGGAGTTGATGAAAAATTTAATGATGTTTGAGTGGTTGCACTCACATTTGATTGTTATAGATAAATCCTCCTCTGAAAGCTTTACTTGTAAATTTTATTATAGCTTTGAACACCAGAGGCCTCTGTACCTGAGATTCAACCCTCAGAGGATATTGACAATTAAAGGATATTTATTATTCTTCTAGAGTCCAGCCTAGCAAAGTGGAAGAAATTAAGGAATGACGTGAGGAGGAGAAAGGAACTAAAATATATTACATGCCAACCTCCGCACTAGGCACATGGTGTGCCTGCCTGATTTCATTCTTATAATTCTGTTAAGCTGGTGTTGTTATGCCCATTGTACTGATGAGGGAAGTAAAATGGAGGCAGTTCATCATTTGCCTAAATATGCACACAGCCAATAAATGACAGAGTCAGGAACCAGGTTGGGTCTCTTAAACTGTAAAGCTCCTGCTTGGAAAGAAAGGAAGAGAAACATCAGGAAGGATAAAGAAGAGAGAACAGATCAGCAAAGGAAGCAGATGGGCTTTAATGAGCAAATCATATTAGATTCTCTAGTCTAATCCGTCCAGAGGTGAAAGGAAAACATTGGCAGAAAGCATTCAGGAAGTAACTCAATCTTCTCTAACAGGAGTTTAACATTGGCTTGTTTTGCTACAGGGACAGCAAAGATAGTTTTCAAGGGCTCCATTTGCAGCCTTTTGGCTCTTTTCCATCATTTGTCCCTATATACTTTTTTGCATTGCATTTTTTTGGCTTTATTTAAGATTCTACTTTATTCTTCAGATCAAATCTCCCCCTGCACTCTTTCCTAAATGTTATGGCCATGCAAATTCCCATAATACCAAGCATCAAATGAGGCATCAATGTATAGGACTTCAGTAGTGGCAGCTTCCAGAAATGCAAGGAATTGGCAGATATTCTCACTTTAATAACTTGAACATGCTGTGAATTTCAGAGTAAAAAAATTGAAAAGAACTAGAAGAAAATTGCCTTGTTCAAGTCTGTTTTTCTGTGATTCTGTGTTTCATGTGCCTGGCAACAGTGAAGCTGTAGATGGCGCAGTCTCTGAAGTCAGACAGCCAGGGCTTATCTCCTAGCTCTGCTAAGTACCAGCTGTGAAATCTTGGGCAAGGTCCTTAACCTCTCTGTGCCTCCTTCTATTCACCTGTAAAACAGGAATACAATAGTATCGAACTCGTGGGATAGCAATGAAGATGAAGTGAGTTATTACATTCAAAGTGCTTGAACAGTGCCTGTTGCCTCAGCACTCTTTTTCCCTCCGGGTCCCATAAGAACGTACCAGGGCAGACACTGCCACTTTTCCTTTCACTGCACCTAATTCCATACAAAAGATCTCTTCTTCTAAATAAATGGTCACATAGATTATCCCAGAAGAAATTTTACCCTCCAATTCACAGATGAGGCAGTAGATTTTTTTAAATGATACATCTACTTTCAAGGCTAAACCTGGTTTGAAAATTTGTACATTTTAGTCTTATTATCAAAAAGCATCAAGTTGTCCAAAGAACATCAAATTTTCCCCTAATTCCCTTTATATTATATATTTAAAATAGAATTTCAGCCATAAACTAATTCAACACGTTTACTGAGCACCTACTATGTGCCAGTCCCTAAGCTAGGCTCAGGGGAATGAAGCAGTGGATAAGATAGACCAAGAGAAAGGATACTGAGGGGAAGAAATGGGTCATAATTTGTTTCTTTTTTTAAACAGTAAATAAACAAGGAATGTATTAGATAGTGATAAGTACCGTACAAAGAATTGGAACTGGTTAATAGGACAGTGTCACAGAGGCTATTCAGGTGGTAAGGGAACGCTGTTCTAAGGAGGTGACATTTCAATGGATAGATGTATGACAAGAAGTCCTCATGACACGGCGACAATGTGAATACCAGGGGCAGAGGACCATTTCAGGCAGAGAACAGGTTCTACAAAGGTCTACTGTAGTCAGGCAGGCCCTCCAGATTGAGCAGGGATGAGCAGAGGTGCTTATTTGGCCACGCACCTAGACTCCCCACCATGGGGTGTGAGGGACACTGGAATAAACAGCCTTTGGGGCTGGGAGGAGGTTATGACAGAGGCCTCAGCCACTTTGCAGGGAGTTCTCAGGCCGGGATGTCTGGTCAGAGATGATGCAAATCAAGGCTATGGATCCAGGCCTTATTCCTTTTCTCCTTGTCCATCACTGGACACTGGCTGCCCCCAGGGAGGGATGTAACTTTGGGAGAGAGAACTCTTCACATTCTGCTGAGGACCACCTGGCAGGAAGGACTCAGCCTCCCAGCAGTGGGGAATGATATCTCTGGGGCAATCCGAGCACCCAGCACAACATCCTGCTCCTTCCTCAGGTGGGAACAGGCTGAATTTGCCCCAAGAACTACAAAAAGATGGTCCTCATGGCTACAGTACAGCATGCAAGGAGGAGAGGGGACACAAGGTGAGGTGGGAAGGGCAGGCAGGGGAGAGTGGACAAAATAGGACAGTTCCCTAAACTTAGCTAGAACAATCATGCTTACAACCACGGTGGAGGACACGTGACCTACATACAGTTCTACATGTGTAATTGTGTTTTAGAATATAGTTTCACATGAAAGCTCTGTCTCTCAAAAGGAACTGGATGCATCCTCCATATTTACAAGGAAAAGTGACATAATTTTTTGCTCTGGCTGCCAGGGCATTCAGAGCTAAGTCTGACGCTCACATACTTTTTCAATATCTTCTTTTGTTTTATTTTTATTTTATCCCTTTTTTTAGAAAAATGAAGACATGAGTCAATTCCGTAAACATATGTGTATATTTGTTTTACTTTTATTTATACAAGTAATACATTTCCTTATTAAAAAATGAACACATGGGTAAGACTAAAGTCCATTCTCCTTCATTGTAGTTCTTTGACTTCAACTCAAAAGCAACCCTGTGACCAGTGATATATGTGTTTATACATACAGACCCTGCCTATGCACTCACATGCATATCTGTGGTTTTTAATTTCGTATTTTCTTCTTTATAAAAAACGTGCACACATATCACAATAAAAATATTGTTCCACAGTCTACCATGCTGTACGGAGGCACAACTTGCTTCCCCCTCAGTAGAGTGTCCTGAAGGCATGTTAGTTCATATTGAACAGCCTCATCTTCACTGCCGTGCAGAATTCCACATAAGACAATGGCAGAATTTATGTTGCCAATTCCCTATCGATGAACATTTAAGTTGAATTCAAATGTCATCTTCACCATTATAAATAGGGCCCCAGAGAACATCTTCGTATGTGCCTCCTTGGACCTCTGTGGGAGTGTTTCTCCATGTTGGTATCACTGGTATGCCCACTTAAAATGCTAATGGGGTTTCAAAATTGCCTATCAAATGGCTTTGTGATTTTATATCTTCACCTATGGTACAAAATAAAAAAATAAAAAATAAATGGAAGCTAGCTCTGGGAAAAGCATCTCATGCTCTGAGGCATTTATGTCCTTCATGCTGTGTGCAGCCCCTCAGGACAGAGAGGCAGCAGGTGGGCCTAGGAAAGAACACTGGCCTCACCACCAAGGAAGGTGCCAGCTGCTGGCCTGATGGGGTGGGCTATCCTGGGACACTTGGCTTGTTACTGGAATTGGGTTAGCAGCTATTTGCCCCTCCTCCTAATCCTTCTTTGCACGAGCCCCCTCCCCATCGCCCTAGAGACCAGGCCCACTCTAAGAACAAATAACACAGCAGCCAAGCAGCCTAAAATAATTGGGGCCACGTGATCTGGAGGCAACTCCCAGCAGAAAACAGGCAAATATTGTCAATTGCCTTCTGCCAAACACTTTCCAGCATCCTCGGTCACAAGGGTTAGTAAATCCCAGCTCGCTGGGGATGATGAGAGCTGCTGGAATCCTAATCACACAATAACCTCTATTCATGCAGAGAATTTCGAAATGGAAGGCAGCCTCCTCCAAGCCAGCATACCCCAGCCGTGCCCCCACACACCTCCCTCAACGCCCTTGCCCAGAGCTTCTTGTGCACCTTTGGGGTGAGGACACTTTCCCTTTCAGAAATTTACAGAAGAAATGAGAGTATAGAAGACCAAACCATCACCTTCTGGGGTGGGATGGTGGTGGAGGTAGTGCTGCATTTTTCTTTCTTTTGAAAAACTAAAAATGAGGCCTTGGGTGGTTGATCAGCTATCAATATTTCAAACTAATATGAAACAAAATAAATTTAGTGTTTCTTTTAAAGTGGTCCTATGTTTCATAGGTAGAAAGTTGGCTCGGCACTGTTTCAAAGAAGTACCTTGAAGTTTTAGATCAGGTCATAGCTCCTAGACCAGACCCATTGGATATAACCAATAACTGACATTTTGCACCCATTTCTGACTTGATTCTTACTCAACAGTGACATGACATTATTTGCTTTCATAACATGATTTAGGTAACATGTTCTAAAAAGGGAGGCTGAATATTTTTAGCTCTGAATGCAACCAGAGATGCTAGGAGCGGCATTAGTCACGACTATCTTATTAGAAGACCATAACTACAGGTGGAGAAAGGCAAGTTAAGCAAGCAAATGTGAAGGGCATAAATGCTTCAGAGAATAAGATTCCATGTTGTAGAACTTTAAAAAAAAAAAAAACAAGTATTTTGCATTGTGGAAGAAGGTGTAAAATGGTAAAGCCATTTGATGAGCAATTTTGCAATCCCATTAACATTTTAAGTGTGTGCATCCAGCAATTCTGCTCGTTGATACTGACATGGAGAAACACACAGGTGTACAAGGGGGCACATATGAAGACATTCTTTGGGGCTCTACTTGTAATGGCAAAATGAAGTAGAGATGAGTAGAGACAGGGAATAGATGGAAAGGAAAGACTGAGGGGGTAGCATAAGGTAGGGAATGATGCCAGAATCTCCCCAGCTGCTATTTGGGGCCACCAGAGAGCTGGGCTGACAACCATAGCCTAGGCCAAGAGAAGTGTTGGCAACAGCATGGAACTTACAACACTATGCTTTATACACTTCCTGGGTTTTGTCCAAAAAATAAAAACAAACAAACAAAAAACATAAAAAACTTGAATAACTAAAAACTGAGTAGGAAGATTCTAAAATCTGGCTAAGCCCAGGCCTTTCTGGAAACCAAGTTGGTAGGCTGTAGGTCAAACCCACGATAGGGATTAGATTGCTTCCCATACTGGTCCAATTCAGTCATTTCAAAGGCAAAATAAATCTGTAACTCAGTTCATTGCTCAGCATCAGCCAAACCTACAGGTTGGGCATTCACTGAGTGGTATGCCAGGCTGGTCAGGTACATCACTGGGGAGCTCATGTAATCCTCATGAAAACTCTGCAGAGTAGGCAGGGCTATTACTTGTACTTAAAGAGGACTAAGTACAACATAGGGTCACAGTCTCCCTCCACCCAAGGGAGAAAATGCCTGACACTTCAAGAAGACCCTCAGCGTGGAGGCCAGGACTGCTGAAGTCCTAGGAGAAACAGGAAGACCCACCCAAACACATGATTCTGATTGGCTCATTCGCCAGCAGCAAATCATGGCTTAATTTTTGTTTAATAACTAGATTAGGTCTCTGTTTATTTGCTTTATTTCATTCTATTGTTTTTTGTTTTGTTTTGTTTTTTTGCCTTTTATAGACTCAGTCTCAGTCTTAACCAGAGTCCACATGAGCCAAAGTCCACTGTTTTCTACTCATTTGTTATCTGCTAGTGTTATCTCCTTAGCCCCCATCTTTGTTCTGCTAAATTAGTGGTTTCTTTTCTTTTTTTCTTTTTTTTTTTTTTGCAGTTTTTGGCCAGGGCTGGGTTTGAACCCGCCACCTCCGGCATATGGGGCCAGCGCCCCACTCACTGAGCCACAGGCGCCGCCCTAAATTAGTGGTTTCTTAAAGGCCAGAGCAGGAGTCGTTCATGGCTGCATTCTATCATGCCTTCCACATAACAAGTACTCACTAAATATATTTTGACTGACGGACCAAGTGAATGCTGGTCCCCAGCACATAGTGAGTGTTTTGGAAGCATCATACCAGAGTTCATACTCTAAGCCTGGCCTAGACAAGCTACTTTCCTCCCTGGCCATCCATTTCTTCCTCCATGTCCTGGGGGATGATGTTACTCATCTTGTGAAGGTAATGATAGCAAATAGGAACATCCCTGGCACAGAGTAGGCACTTGAAAATATAAATCAAACATGTTAATATTGACCAGGCCTTGCCTTTAACCAACCAGATCTTGAGATTTAAAAAACACAAGGCCCTTGATCTGTGCCAACGTCTGCTTTCCTTCTTTCCAGCCTTCTCTCTGTTCCCTCCTACCTTCTGCAGTGTTTACTGATGGTGCTCAGGGCACAGTGCTAGGCACTATGTTAACATCAATAGGAATTGGGTTGGTCTCTGCCTTCAAAGGACTTTCAGTCTAAGATACAAAGTGATACCTAAATATTCTCCAATCATGAGAATAATGCTAATAGATACCTTTTATAGATAACTGGGGACTGTGCATGGATCCCTGTCTAGCTCTCACAGCAGATGGGTACAATGTCTTTTATTTTATGGATGAAGAAAGTGAGAGACTTCAAATAACATGTCCCAGACTTCACTACTTATAAGTGGTGTAGGGAAGGAGAATTCAAAGTTGGTGATGCCTAACTCTTACCCCAGTGCTATCTTTCCATGAAGGCTCTTAGAGCCATAAAAAGAAATGAAGAGCTCTGACTGCCCTGGGAAGCAGCGAGAGCTTTCCAAGTAAAAGATGTGTCTCCTTTATGGACATAACTTAGTACCCAGGATTTAGACCACTCCAGCACTCTGCATGTTATCAAATGAATGAAGAAATGAATTTGGCAAGGAAGAAAGTATTGAGAAGTGATAAGCAGGTGGGGCTGGGTGGGCATGGAAAATTGTGTCAAGGAAGAGAATGTGAAGAGAAAGGAGGGTCATCTCCTGCAGTAGGTAGGGCACAGAACACGTGGAGGGCAGGGGAAGGAGGCTGCACTGTGCCATGATATGTCTCAGGAGAAGTATATAGTCCAGTTGGCTGGAAACAGGTGCATGTTTGAGGCTGGAAAAGCGGGTGGAGGCCAGATAGTGAGGGCCTTGAATACCAAGGTGAGGAACCTGGACTTTTATGGAGAGGCAAAGGGGAGCCTTTGGCAGGTTTAGAGTGCCGTCTTGTCCCGATTGCTTAGCAGGGTTCCCCCCAACACACACAGAGCTTATAGTCTCACATTTGTGACAGCTTCAGCGATGAATTATTATTATTTGGCAAAATTTGTTTTTAAACCCTGTTGTCTTTTCTTTTGGTGAAATAGAAGAAAAAGTTTCTGTTCTAGATATGGTGCAAGAACTTGAGACGTAGACACTTTGAACTGACAGCCTGTGTGTACGTATAAGAAAGCATAGGTTTAAAACGAGAATGGGGGTGGAGGGAAGAATGCTAAGGTGCCAAAACATTTGCTCCTCATTGTACGGTGCTGACACAAAGCTTCCTCCATGCACCCTAGAAGGCCACATGCTGAAAGCTTGTGAGGAGGTCTTCTTAAAAATGTATAGCTCAGATAATGACTCAGGGTAGCTGGCAGACTGAGTTCATTATCTCTCCATAATAGGATATGCTCAATTCAAATATAATCAAGTTGTTAAATAGAAGATAAGAGAATGGAAGAAGTGGGGAATGTTTTTGTGATCATTAAAAAAATCCAGGTATAATGGAGCATTGTTCACCATGTCAGACTAATGATGTCCTCTAAAAGAGAGGAGGAAAAAGGAAAATTTCATCAGATATGAAGAGAAATAATTAACCGCCTTTCTTCCTGCCATGCCTTGGTCAGGGAGGTGGACATTCCAATTAGCAACTTTTGTACACAGGCAGGCCCTCAGGATTTTGAGAGCCGGTTTGGGCAAAGGTGTCGTGATGCTATTCCTCTAGGAACTCGTCAAGCATCAAAGGGGCCCTTCCATGCCAATTACATCTGTTTGTTCATAGAGCTTATTAAAATGCTTCATAGTCATAAGCCACCTAGTTACTTTGAGGCTCAGAAGCTTCAGTAAGAGGAACAAAACACGAGTGGAAATGTAGTTATTTAGAAGGCTCTGGCCTTTGACAGGGAACTGTTTAATTAGTTCTGCCTATGTGAACTGTGACTTACATCCATCTGATTTGAATAGTTTGTTGCTGCTATGGGTTCATTTAAAGTGATGTATTTTAACCATGAACTTGCATGCATTTCAATAGTGACTTTGCCACATTTAGTGAGCAAGGAAGATATAAGAACAGCAAGTAGAACCAGAGGTGTAGGGAGCTTAAGAAAAGTAACTAACCTGTGAATGAGCCAGGAACTTATTTGGAAGCCCATGCTCTTTAACACCCCACTTGAAAGCATTACTTCCCCCCACAACTTGCCTCTCTGTCTGCATTTCTAACTAGGGGAGATGGAGCTCCCATTCATCCACTTGACCCAGAGAGGGACCTGAGAGCTTCTTTTGGTTGCCCCCATGTCACATGTCACTTCTGACACTTCTTGCCAGGACTGGCCAGGTCTCGGGCCAGGCTTAACTAGGTTCCGGACGTGGACCGCTAAGTTACCTTGCTCATGTTCAATTTCTCTTAGGTGCCTAAGGGCTATCTACTTTAGCTGGAGAGAGAGAGAGTGAGCCTTAGAGAGAGTAAAGCAGGCTTCTTAGAAAAATAGATAGATCTTAGTCTTTAGTAGAGCTTAGTAATCTTCAGCAGAGAGATACCGTGCTGGTGTTCTGCAGGCAGGCAGGAGAGGAGACAGAGTCAGAGTAAACAGGTCCATGATAGAATGCGCATGCTCCCTGACTGCCTTCGCCTTCAGCCTAATATACAGCTAATCTCATGCCTCTCAACATACAGGTGTAGAGACTGCCAATTTACCACTGCTCTCATCTCGTGAGCTCTCATGCTTGTTAGGAGAGCTAACTCCCTCTCCACGCTCTTTCCACCCAGGTGTTCCATTATTGAGCTATACAGGTATTTCTTATAACTCTCACTCCTCCTAGCCATAGGCTATATGGGCTCCAACACCCCCACCCTCCACACATCTAGCAATCTGGGATCTACACCCTGTGTGTTCTGCCCTGTGACCGCTACTGCAGTGCTTGATCCATCATTTCCTATCTGAACAAGTAGAGTGGCTCCTAACTGATCTAATTTCTTCATTTATTCATTCAACAAATACTAGTTAATCAGCCACCATATGCCGGGCTTTGCTAGTCCACCTCGGCCAACTCTCACAGAGGCACAGAGCAGCCTTTTCAAAGAATAAATTGATCTTGCCACTCCCATACTTTAAAAAACATATTTGGCCCTAAAAGGATCTCTATCATTTTAATGGAGTATATGTAAGATGAATTCTGAATGGTCTGAAATGGCCATATGTTGAATGTGTTTATGGCCAAAATAAATTTTAGGAAATCATTAGCAAAGATAAGTGAAAAGGAATTCTATCCTCAATCCCACAGCTTGTCATATAACATTCCAACTGCCCAAATAGTTCATTAGGCTGGAAAATGTTTCACAAGGCAACAGTTTAGTGTTGAAGTTGAACCTCTTTAGGGAAATTATTGGCCAGATGTAATAGATCATGCCTGTAATCCCACTATACTGGGTGGCCAAAGTGGGATGATCACTTGAGGCCAGGAGTTCAAGACCAACCTGGGCAACATAGTGAGATCCCATCTCTAAAAAAAGAAAGAAAGGAAGAAAATTGTTTAATGGAACTCTTAAGAGTCCAAGATGAAGTCTATGAAACTTGGCTGAGTTTTTCTTTCTTAAACATTCTTTTGGCTTGGTGCCTGTGGCTAAATGGGCTAAGGCGCCAGGCAGGTTTGAATCCAGCCTGGGCCCGCCAAACAACAATGATGGCTGCAACCAAAAAATGGTTGGGCATTGTGGCGGGCACCTGTAGTCCCAGCTACTTGGGAGGCAGAGGCAGGAGACTCACTTGAGCCCAGGAGTTGGAGGTTGCTGTGAGCTGTGATGCCATAGCACTCTATCCAGGGTGACAGCTTGAGGCTCTGTCTCAAAAAAAACCATTCTTTTATTATACTCAATCCATTCCTGGCAAATAGAACATATTGAGCATTGAATTAATGTTAGTTATCATTGCTATTGATGACATTGTTATTATTCCTATAGCAACCCAGAAATGCTTGGGTCTTCCTTCCTCTGAGTCTATTTTTTTCAGCCTCCCTGATTACCACTGTATTACCTTCTTCTGAAAATAACATCTTTATAGTAACACCTCAACTCTAAGGGTGCATAACTCTTATGCCAAGGCACACTCATTTAAAGGTTTATGGCATTTAAAGATTCCCTGCATCCTCCCATGGTTCCTCCCTCATAGAGACCCCTTCACAAGCCCCCTCTTCCACTCCTACCAGTATTGCCAGCATCCAGTGCACACAACATGTTTGCCTCTCATCCTTGCTGGAACCCCCTCCAGCTGCCATGGCAGAATACCACGGAGGTTTGCAGTGAGACAGACTCTCCCATCAACTACCTGCATGGCCACAGGCAAACAAGTCACACTCTCCAAGCCTCAGAGTGCTATTCTGAAACACAGGTATAATATCTACCTATATTGTGAGGATCAACCGAGATAATGAATACCTAATGCCTGGCACCTAGTAAGAGCTCAACAAATCCTGCTGTTGTTGTTTGTCATTTCAAAATTTTAATCCTAATCCCTTCATGAAAGCTTAATTATCTACTCTCATCTACATACTAATCTCTCTGTTTTCCCACCTTCGATTGTAGCTATGATCACTTAAATATTCTTATTTCTCATGGATAATTCTCCTTGAATAGACTACAAAGTTAACGAGGACATAGATCCTGTTTTACACCAACACAAGTGCCTTGCAGGAGCCAGACAGGGAACAGAAAATGGACTGGGTATAAGAAAAATAGGGAGAAGTAGAGGCTCTGGCCAACTCCAGGGCACATGTAACTCTGGCCAATTGTGGTCATGCGGGAATATGGGTCCAGTGTTGCCAGATCTCAGCTTTTTCAAAAGAAGCCAGAAATCTAGATTCTTATGCGAAATGTCCTGAATTTTAAAAGTTGGGCCAGCGCTAGTTCAGGCCAAACAAAGCATGCCTGTGAGACCCCAGCTTGTGAAAGCTGTCCTATTCAGATGGCCTTCACAAATTTGTGTATAAGCTGGTTATTTGGACCTCTGAACTCACTTTTATAGAGAAACAATACTGTGAATGGCAGTTAGGAGTCCAGGCTAACCTTGCAAGCTGATTTTCATTCACACTGGACCTGAAGCTTAGGCCAGTGCTAAGAAACCTATTCTCGATGTGAAATCATTTTCCCACAGGGAAACACATTCCAATTTATGATGTTGAAGACGCATACACTAGAATGTAAGCCCTTTCAGGACAGAGCCATTTTTTTTGCTCATTACTGTTTCCTTAATGTCTAAAACACTGCCTGGCACTCAATAAGTATATGCTGAATTAAAGATTATCCCCATTTTTATCCATCATCTACCCTTAATCTGTTCACTATAGGCAAATACCATCTGGCTCACCGTGATAGCCTCAGCATGGCAGCTGATAAAGTCAATTAGTATTTGTTAAATGAATAAATGACTGAAATACTCTCTCCTTCAAACACTTATTGAGCACCTACTGTGTACTAAGGAATATGCTGGATTTCAAGGATGCAGAGGTGACTCAGACACCATCCCAGCATCAAAGAATCTGGTCATCCAGGAAGAATTACATCAACCATTTCCCAGAACATTTCTAAAAATCGTCAGGAGTTACACAGTGTTCCCTGTCCCAGAAGAGGGGGAGTATATGAAACAATCTGGGACCATTCAGCATCAGGTTTTGTCATTTATCCGAGTATCCCTAGGGTTGTATCCCTCCCTGGGGTTTGAATATGAAATGATTGAGCTGACTCTTTTAATCACATGTTGGAATGAGTTGAATGAGTGCTGCCCTTTCAAGTGGGCGCCTCAGGAGGCCGTGTCCTTATTCCACTTCAGTTACGACAGCACTGGACCACGTCTCTGGCAAGTGCTCCCAGAGGGAGTTTGAAGCTGCTTGAGGACATTTGTTTTCATTGCTTTGGAATTATGCCTTATTTTTGACCAAAAAAAAAAAAAAGTTTGGTAAAAAATGGTTATTCCAGTTACTTTATCCCCTAATCTTGGTTCCAAATGACTTTGGATGGTTTCCTAAAATCCAGTTCACTATCAGAGGAGAAGTATTTTCTGTTGGTGAGTTTACTGAGCAGTATGTGCCCCAGGCTATAAAGATAAGACCAAAAGAAAAGATCCCAAATTGTCATGTGCTGCAGTGGTTGTTGGAAAAGGTGTTTAGCCTTCTAATGCGTCTATGACAACAGAGGCAGGGTTCATTTGAATGCCTACATTCTGCTGTTTGTTTTGAATAATAATAATGATAAGTAAGGGTATATCTATTTTTCTTTTACATCCTGAATATCTAGTACAGAGGTGGGACATGTGGCCCCCAAACATGGTTTATGGAGAGGAAGAATGGGTGTGACGAGGTCTACCATCTACTAAGTGCTTACATACACATGCCAGGCACCTGCTGGTGACATCACACATTATACCTCATCTGATCATCACAACCACTTTAGGCGGTGGTTACAAATCATCTCCAAAAGGAAACTGGGGCCTAAGCTTAAGTAACTTCCCTAAGCATAGTGCACTGCAGACTCAAACTCCAAGCCATTAAGTGACAAGGCTGGGATTTGAACCCAGCTGGAGAGTAGGACCTCTCTCCTATGGAACCCCAACCTATATGCCCTAAGAAGATGAGTATAGAATCATTAATCCCAGTGCAGCAGGGGAAAAGGTGACCCTAAAGTAGTCACAAGGCCAACTCCCTGCGGTGGCCATGGACCCTCCCTTCAACAGGTGGGTTAGCAGCTGCACAACCTCTTCTTGGGTGTTAGTTTTTCCAGACATTGCTCTTTTCAGCTGAGAAGCTCCAAGATGTCGAAACCAGCATCCTTTGGCTTTTTTTACCTATTATAAATGGCTCCGCAGCTGGGTGTGTAGCTGGAAACCTGGCTGAGTGGAAGATCTGCAAGACCCTGTATAGTGAGTGTCTGGAGTTTGTAGGGAGCTGATCCAACCAGCATGTGCCAGGCTCATGACCACAGAATAGAGGGATGGGGAATTGGGGCTGGAAAAGTAGCCTGGGTCATACACAAAGGGGCCAGGATTCTGATCCTGCCAACCTACTACCTCCTATACATGGCCTCTGGCAGCTCACCTTGTCTTCCTGAGCCTCCATCTCCCCCTCTGTAGAGTTATTTCTTAGGTCTTCCATCTCTGGAGGAGGACCGGAAAGAACAGATCCTTCTTGCTTGGGACAGGTCACTCATTTTTTGCTCATTAGGTGTTTATTTCCTTAGGCTGGAGGAGAACTACGAGATTGCAGAAGGGGTCTGCATCCCTCGCAGTGCCCTCTACATGCACTACCTGGACTTCTGCGAGAAGAACGATACCCAACCCGTCAACGCTGCCAGCTTTGGAAAGGTGAGTCCAGCCTCACCAGGCTCATGTCCTCACCCCAGCTTTAACTCATGCACAGTTTTTAAGTATTTTAAAGCATCTTAGCTGTTGTTTTGTTAAGTTACCAAAATATTTACTTTGGTAACTTTGCTGTAATACTTTGCTATAAAAGTTTCTAACAATTCTAACAAAGTAATACCATGGTTTTTGGCAAAACTTTGCTATAAAAATTCCAAACAATGAGGTTGGGATAGGGGGAGGGTAATTGGTGGGGCCACACGTACGGTGCATCTTAGAAGGGTACAGGCGAACCTTACTAAATGCAGAATGCAAATGTCTTCATATAATAACCGAGAAAATGCCAGGAAGGCTATGTTAATCAGTTTGATGAAAATAGTTCAGATTGTATATGAAACCAGCACATTGTACCCCGTGATTGCACTATTGTACACAGCTATGATTTAATAATAAAGACAATAAAATAAAAAAAATAAAAATAAATAAAAAAAACCCTCATGCAGGGCAGAGCCTGTGAGCTCACCTGTGTCACCTGGCATGACAGGTGAAAAGAGGTGTTCAGACTGTCCTGGGCCTAAGTAGTGTCCAGCACTTGCGGCCCAGTATAGTACATGTTTGTAAATGAATACAAGAACCCCTGTTTTTAACTTTGAGTCAACAGCGTCTTAGCCTCCCTGAGAAGCTGTCAGAACTTTGCTTCCTTCACAAGCGCCGGGTCCACAGAAGACTCCTGGATCCTCCAGGCAGGTCAGGAATATTTTAGTAGCTGGGATACCGGTTACACTGCTAGGATGGTTGGTCCCAGTCCCTGATTCCATAATGATTCTGAGAGATTCAGAGCCATTTCCCCCCATCAGTGTGGGTCTTTCTCTAAACAAACTTCCCCAATCAAGGGCATTTGGCTTATTCTTCTTGTAACCATAGCAATATACTTGCTCTTTTGCCCACCCCACTCTGTTCTCAAACACCACTGAACTGCCGGCTTAATAAAGCCTGACAAACTTAAACAATGGGGATTTCTGACCTTAAGGTCAAGATCTTTATTAATTCAGAGCAAACCAGAATTGTGTGTTGTCGTTGGGCTGACCCTACTGGACATTCACGAAAAAATTTCCCACCGTGATTGAATTCCCCCGCCTATCCACAGTTCAGATTTTGGGAAAGCAAAAGTTGGCTAATGGCAGACACAGCTACCGCAGACAAGGCCCCTACATGCTTAGGTGACAGAGGATCTGGCAGCAACTTTTCCATCTCTAGGCCTTCCAGCCTGGTGTGGGTAGAGAAAGCCATGGTCCTGAGCAGAAGCAGCTGTCCTCCTTAACCTTCTGGTACAAACAGGTAAAATATTCAAAGTCTTCAGTTTCTTAGTAGATAAACTTCAAGCCTTATGACCTTGTTCCCCGAGCCTCCCTCACTCACTCATTCCTTACCACTGTCTTCTTGTAATCCTCTGCTCCTGCCATGACGAGTTGTATTTTGTTTTTTCATCTTTCTTTATTATCTTATCATGTCTCCAGACCTTTGTTCTTATATTCAGATTGATCTGGAATGCTCTCCCTTCCTCTCCCCCTCATCATCCTTCAAAACACACCCTAAATGTCCAACACTAGGTTTTGTACTAGATGGTGTGGCATATCTGCTTCAGGGCCAAACTAGCTACCCTCTAGCTGTCAGGTATGTTGGCTGCTGACTGTTCACACCTGAGGCCCTCTGCTGAAACAGGATTCGATTGGAGGAAGCTGCCTTGGCCAAGGTTGTATAAAATCACATCCGGCGACCAGTTCATGCAAGGATACAGAGGCCTGTCCTCTTTCCCTCTGTAGGGAACAGGTCCCAAGGACCTTTCTAGGGGAGAACTCCCCAGGGAATGGCTGAGTCCTGCATTGCAACTGCACCACACGTCAAGCTCTCCCTCTGCCTAGTTCTGCCCCCCTCTCTCCTTACAGGTAGGGAGCTGAGAGTCCTCCCCAGCAAAACGCCTGTGTGCAAACCTCTATCTCGGGTTCTCTCTTCCAGATAACACTAAGACATAGAAAATCTAGGAAGAAATAATATGTAATCATTAAAAATTTTAAATTATGTAGTTGAGATATTTAACGACATAGGAAAATGCTCAAGTTAATGAAGTAAATATAAAAACAAGAGATAAAACTGTGCATGTGTTGTATTCCTGATTATGTAAGAATATGCATGATAGAAAGAGAATGAGAGCTAAAAAGAAAAAGAAAAAAGCTATCTTCTCAGGAGGAGCTGCTCCTAAAATAGAACTGAAATAGTGTACATCTGTGGAATTTTGTTTCAGTTTTTCTGTTTGTTTTAAACATTGTACAATGAGCAAGTAATCATTAGAAAACCTAATTAAGTCATTTTAAAGTAAAATGAGGTAATATTACTAAACAAACCCCCAGAACACACAATACATAAACAAAAGTCTCGCTAGCTCATCATTAGGGAACAAATGAAAAGCTGCAGCTCCCGTGGTCTCTTTCTGTGCTGTGTTCTTGCTCATCCCGGCCCCTCCCCACATGGATTATTTCCAATTTTTTGTGCAACTCTATCCCTAAGTATTTGCATCTATCATGTCATTTAAACAAATGGTACTGCAAAGATTAAAATTTAGTCTCCTGTATTACGCTTTGAGTTCCACGAGGGTGGAAGATCATGTACCCCATCCTTTGGACGTGTCCTCTACCCTGCCAACATTCAGTGAATAAGTGAGTGAATGAATGAATAAGTGTATAATAAAGAGGCATTTGGAGTGCAGGCTAAAAGCATCAAAAATTTGATTGTCATCATGACAATATACTGAAAGCAAAGAAAAGAACGTAGAAAGAAGCCAGAAACTTAGAAATCTAAATTAATGGTTCCTCAAGGCTTCAGAATAGAGCACTGTAAAATGAGAGGCTCCCGGGCTGGCCAGTGCTTCAGAGCCTCGACTCACAAAAGAACTCAGGAAGAAGCTGACGTTGCCACTTTGGCTTTGGGGCTTTCAAGATAAGCATCAGTTTGGTTTCAGAAGTGATGAACAGTGATGAATATTGTCTTCAACTTCACAATGCTCCTTTTCATTCTTCTCATTCTTAAAAAAGAAAAATGCTAGCATTTCTTCTGGAATATTGTCAAATTTCTCCCATTTAAATTTTGGAAAATTGCATTTGCATCTTTTTGGCTATAACTTTTTCTTTTGCCCCTTCACTCTTCTCCCACAGTTATTAAAAAGTAATATATATTTTTGGAAGTAAAACTAACTTGTGATATAATTCACCACTTTAATTATTTTAAAGTGGATAGTTTAGTTAGTGTCACCTTTTTACCCTGTGTCTGGCTTCTTGAAGTGACAATCAGCCAGTCTTTGCAAAGGTATTGACTATTGAGATGACTTTGCAATAATTGCCCTGAGTTTACACATGTTTACATTTAAATAAGACCATTGATTCCCTAACTCCAGGAACTCTATGTCACTTAGAACACATGGGAACAAATTTGTTAGTGACATATATAAGAATCTTTTTAGACAGACAATCTTGTTTATTCCCTCCTCACCACTCCCTCTCCACTTCAGGACTGGGAGTCCCAGTGCATGCTGCCTACACTTCTTCAGGAAAGCCACAGGCTCTCAGGCCTTCCTATCTGTCTTTTTCTACATTTTCTTCCTTAAGACAAAGTTCTGGCATTATGACACCTTTGAAGCTTTCTCCTCTCCTCCTTTTAGCTTCTCTGCCTTTTCTCCTTTCACCTTTCTCCTTCTCTCTCCCTCTCTTTTTCTCTTTCCTGTTCTCTAGGCAACTTTCCCATGCCCCCAGTTGAACACATTCTGTATTGGCTTACAGCTGTCCATTCCATTATAGTTTTCTAATAGGATAGTAAATACTTTGAGCATAGGGACTGTTTACCTATCTCCTCTGTTCAATGATCTTGAATTGTAGATGTTCACAAACATTTATTGAATGCAATTAAAAAAAAAACTCACAATATGTAGAAATCCCTGGCTGACTGATAAAGGCAAACTTTTTTGTGGTGTAGTGTGCCTTTGGGTGTCCTTCAAGTGAGTGTTTATGGTGAGGACTAGACCTGATGAGCAGTATTTGCCTTGAAGGCATCAGAGGAGTAGCAAGCTGGAAGGCATCCACTTCTGAAAATTTTCTGATATTCCTAAGAAAAAGAGGCAAACTATTAATTAGATACATATCATGACAATGTGTACATGCAGCATCGATAAACCTGAACATCCATTCCAGCCCATTTTTATTTTTGTTTCTCTTGAGCTTCAACACTGATTTTATATTTGTAACACCTACTGTTTCCATCCCAGGATAATAGACTATTTAGCATTTTATCATTTCTAAAGTATAAGAATTCACACTCCACCCACCCCTAGTTATTTGATATCGATCTCTTCTGAGGGCTCCCTGGGGATCGTTCTGTAGTGGAGGCTGCACTACCAAGGCTGTGGGCTATCAAACCTGTTACAAACTACAAATAAAAGAAAAAGAAAGATGTCTAGATTATTGGAAACAAAAAGCAATAATGGAAAGTATGGAACTAGAGGTGGGAGAAAGAAAGAAAACAAGAGGAAGGAGGGGGAAAAACTAACAAGACTATAATTTTCTTATTTCTCAAATCTGTGTTGAGTCAATCCTCTATACAGAGCCTTCCCTGTTAGAAACTGAAATGTGCTCACTGAGCCCTTCAGTAAATAAAATGCAAAGGCTGGATTATCAAATGTTCATATGCAAAATGATGACTCCTGGCTATCACCCCAATTTCTGATTTAGTTTCTCTGGGGTGGATCCTAGAAATTTGCCTTTTTAACAAGGCCCCAGGTGATTGTTGGAGATGGTCTGATCAATGCACCACAGTGTGAGAAATGCTACAGAACGTGTAGCTTGACTATATTCATTAGCATTTCCTGCTAACTAGTCATATAGTAGGCCATGTTTTATTGTGTATTATCAATTTGGTCTTCATGTACCTGTATGGTTCTTTTGCTGGAGTCGCCTGGGCTTCTTCAAGCCACAGGTGGCTTGTGTGGAGCTGGTGGTAGAAGCTGACCAAGTCTCATGACTGGTGGTTGCTGGGGTATTAGGCAAAGGCAGCTCTTTTCTCCTCCATGTTGATCCTACAGCAGGCTATCTTAGAGTTCTTCATAGGTCTTAAGATTTGCAACAACAAGAGAGTGCATGCCCCAATATGCAAGCACTTTTCAAGCCTGTGTCTGTATCATTTTCTAAGGTAGTAGATTACCAATGATAAACCATACTTATTGTATCAGTAAACTAATGTGTCAGGGAATGGTTGAAGGACCAGAGTTTATGAAGAATTCACACTTTAAAAATATAGTGTGGAATCAGTGGACGTACAGCCCATGTGATGGTATTTGTGCATAACCATAATAGACCCTTGGAAGTTTATAGCCCTTTTAATATTATGCACCTTGAATAATTAATTAGAAAATAAAAAGAGTACCATGGTTCTAGGGACCTGGAGAAGATTATATAAGGGGGGCAGGTGATGCTCTTTAGGTTCACTGCTTTTTGGGGTTGGGTAAGTGGATAACATAGTGGTAAATATCATAGTGTCTGCCTGTGTAGGTCTCATTTTTGGTTTTCTATTTTTCAATCATTTTCCTTATATAAATAAATTACTTCATTTCTCCACACCTCACAGGGTTGTTTTAAGGTTTACATAAAATAATGTACATCATAGGAGTTCACAAAGCATTAGCTATCATCATCATCTTCATTATTGTCATTCTAGAAAAAATATTGCTAACATACCATAGCTCACTGTCCTCACCAGAGGAATGGACAGCTGCCTGGAAAATGTATATTCAGAAAACTTCTTGCCTCTTTCAAATTCCCAAAATAACTCAAAAATCGACTGGAGTCTTTTATTCCGTGAGGACAGGAGAGAATAACTTTGCCCAAATCTGTTCTTTCTTATTTTTATTTTTATTTTTTTGAGACAGAGTCTTACTTTATCATCCTTGGTAGAATGAGCATCACAGCTCACAGCAACCTCAAACTCTGGGTCTCAAGCATTTCTCTTGCCTCAGCCTTCTGGGTAGCTATGATTATAGGCACCTGCCACAATGCCTAGCTATTTTTTTTTTTTTTTTTAGAAACAGGGTCTTGCTCTTGCACTTGCTCAGGTTGGTCTCAAACCAGTGAGCTCAGGCAATCCACCTCCCTCAGCCTCCCAGAGTGCTATATTACAGGCGTGAAGCACCACCCAGCCCTGAACCTGTTTCTAATCCCTATAAGGACTTAGTGACTAGTGTCCCCACTACCATTAAAGAGGAAAACTATAGGGACAGCCAGTCCACAGAGGGCCTCCAGTGATCCCTGTCTTGTGGTATCCACATCCTAGTGTGAAATTGTGACTATAGCATTAATGATATGTTGTGTAAATGTGACTATAGTAATAATAATGTATTCTTGCAAATTGTGGAGAGTTAATACATGTTCTTACCACAAGAAAAAAAAGTATGGGATGCTCTAGATCTAAATTATTAGCTCGATTTAGTCATTCTGCAATGTACATGTATTTCAAAACATAACGTTTTATACCCTAAACATATACAATTTTGTTTGTCAATTAAAAATAATAATAACATCAAAAGTATATCTAGAAATTATTCTGGTTTGATTTTATTTTTCTTAAAGCATATATTGGAATTTCAAATATGAATATGCAATAATATTGTTCAAAGAGAAATTAGTTTTTGCTTTGTTATTACCAACACAATTCTCTATCTTTTCCTATACATTTATAAATAAATGTCAAATATTTAAAACTTTAAATAAAATTTATAGGAAAGAAAGAAGAAATGGAATATGATTTCTGAGGTTAGATTATAAAAGACATTGTAGTTTCTGTCTGTCCTTGGATGACTCACTGTGGGGGCAGCCAGCTTCCATGTTTGGAGGCTACTCAAGCAGACCTGTGGAGGCTTCTATGTGTCTGGTCCCTGAGGCCTCCTCTCAACAGCAAATACAAACTTGCAACCATGACAGTGAGCCATTATGGAAGGGATGCTCTAGATCTAGTCAACCCGGAAGATGACTGTATCTCTGACTGACACTTTGACTTACCTACAGCTTCATGAGGGGGAGGCCAAGCCATAACTACTCAGCTGAGTTTGCTCCCTACTTCTGATCCACCAATTCTATCCATGAGAGATGATACATGTTTGTTGTTGCTTTCAGTGTCTAAGTCAGGGTGAATTGTTCTGATATGGGAGGGGGAGGGAGCATAGATGTATGGGCAGATGGAAAGCAAAAGGCAAGAGAAGAGCCCAGAAGGCACAGGCTGAGGCTCACAGAAAGAAATCTCACAGTGTCTCTCGCCCTCTCAATGCACAGTACTGGAGGCCATTTTTTGGAAGCAAAGTAGCATAACTGAGTGTGCCAAGTGCTTTGAAGTACCCCGAGAGCCTGCAGGGAATGGCACTAGGTAACCGGGAGGTCACGCGTCTCCTCTTTATCATCTTGGCCATTAACTAGAGGGAAGCTCTTTGTGGGAAACATGCAAATTGCTGAAAATGGAGTTGAACTTCCTCTATCCTTTTTTAACTGGAAATATAATTGCAACTCCTTGCACATTGTGATGATTTTTTAAATCCTGTCACGCTTTGTTGGCTTGCTGCTTTTCATCTTAATGTTTATTAAAACAGCCTGAGTTCCCTTTGATGCTGAAATCCCAAGTATGTGATGGGAGGCCATTGCCAAATTACAATGCATTTTTACTTGATATTGAGGGGTTTTGACTATTCATTCTTTTTTTTTTTAACTTAGAGTTGAGGGGTGGGGGTAGAGGAATAGGAAAATAAAATAGGACATAGTGAGTGGCCAGTTATGACCCTCTCACAGGTTCAGGAATCTGGAAGTTATTTTTAAAGCACCCCAGTAAACATCTCATACGTTATTCTATGAGACTCAGTTTCTATATCCCTGACTAGTAGCAAGTAGGGTGAACCGTGATACACAGACCATGTATGAACAGATACGTTATATATTCCTACTAGTGCGATTGAGGACTTAACATAGACATTGCATTGGTCAGAGTTCTCCAGAAAAACAGAAGCAATAGGATACATGTAGATATATAAGAGCAGATTTACTATGAGAACTGGCTAACAATTATGGAGGCTGAGAAGTAGGATAGGCTTAAGAACTGGGGGAGGGGTGTGGGGTAGGGGGACTCTGAAGAGTTGGGAGCAGCTGAAAACCAAGAGCTCTGATATCAGAAGAAGACAGTCTTTTAGTCCTGCACATTTTTAGTCCTGCTTGAGTCCCTCAACAGATAGGATGCAGCCCTAATGCTCATCTTATGCACATGGTGCCCAGTGGATCTTCTGTATTCTGTCTACTAATACAAATGCTAATCTCCAGAAACACTGTCACAACCAGAAATGTTTTCTCAGCTATCTGGGCATCTCTTAACTCAGTCAAGCTGACATATATAATTGATCATCACAAATACACCCCTGTCAAGTTGGCACCTCTTCTTAAATCACACAGTCTCTAAATAAAGACAATAAAAGGCCATAATCCCATCCAACATGGTTTTCACACAACTGAAAACATAGTAATTTCTTCACCTAAAGAAACAATAAAGCCCTTTAGTGGGGTTTACGCTTCTCCTGATGTTTACATTATTTATTATAATGTAAACAAATAATACTTAAATATTGATATAAAGTCAAAACATGTTATATGATAAGAGAATCAGAAAAGAAAGAGAATGAAGCTGTTTAATAAATGTATGTATATACACACACAAATACATCCTTTACAAATAAGAAGACATGCTCATGACAAAGACAGTCCTCTTGTCTGTAACTGAGCACAGCTGGTATCATAGCTAACTTCTTATACTACTCATTCTCTATTTCATTTGCTTTCAACAAGCACCTCAGATGATCATGTTTCTTTTTTTGCAGTTTTTTTGGCCGGGGCTGGGGTTGAACCCATCACCTCCAGCATATGGGGCCAGCACCTTACTCCTTTGAGCCACAGGCGCTGCCCTGATCATGTTTCTTGACCTGGTATGTTGACCCAAACCTTCATTCCTGAAGGGGCTGGGCCATTCATAGTCCTTTCTAAATTAGTTGTGTAATTTTCAGTTGACTTTCATCACAAATAAACTCTTCCTTGCCTCCATCGTGAAGGAAGGGTTCTGTTTCATGTTGGTCATCTGAATCAGTCACCTCAGCCCACATCATAACTCCTTTCTTGGCCTGTTGAGTAGACACATTTAAGCCTTTGGAATGGTGAGTGAGATTTTTCTAATTTGATCTGACTGTGCAATAAAGCAGAGTCTGGTGCTCCAGACTTTCTAAACAGGTAATTTTATGTTTGAGTCTGCATCTATAAGCAGTGGGATGATACCCTAACAGAAATACTTCTTGGATGGTTTCCAATAATGGGGAGATTATAGTTGAAAAATGTATTTGTTTCTTGTGACTGCTGCAATGAGCCACCACAAACTTGGTTGCATAAGGCAATGCATATTTATTTTTCACAGTTAAGGTGTCCAGAAGGCCAAAATCAGTTTCACTGGGCCACAAGCAAAGTGTGAGCAGGCCCACACTCCATGTGAAGAGTCTAGGGGAAAATCTGTCCCTTGCTTTTTCCAGCTTCTGATGGCAACCCATGTTTTTTGGCCTTATCACTCTGATATCTGTCACTAGTCGCATTACCTTCCCTTTTATCTGTTTGTGTCATATATTCCTTTGCCTTCCTCTTATAAAAATACATGTGATTACAGTTAGGACCCTACCAAATAATCTAAGATAATCTTCCTCTCTCAAGAGCCTTACCAATTTGCAAATCTTCCCATCTCATGATCCTTAAGAGTCTACAAAGACCCTTTTCCCAAATAAAGTGACATTTACAGGTTCCAAGGATTAGGAGCTGAGCCTCTCATAAGAAGGTTCACATCATTTCATCTAAGAGCCTGAGACTTGTTCTATACCATGGGTTTTCCTCACTGGTGCTTTATTCTAGTTGTTAGTGTAACATAGAAAGGAAAAACTGACCCCCATCTTCTTTAAAAACCTAGAGGACATATGCATTGGATGGAAGAATTGTCAGAAGGAAAGAGGGAGAATGCCAAAAATTTTCACTGAAACGTAAGATCTCCTCTGTTCTGTGTTGTTAATTGTAGACTCCTGCTCTGTTGAATGTCTTCCATTGAAAGCTTCTCTAAGTTTGTACTTTGAAATATAAGTATGGTTACCCATTCAGAAATTGCCATCTCACGTGTTCAATCAAGACCTTGCCTGTCAGTCTGTCACCGTGGTTCACTGCAAAGTTTTATTAACTCTGGAGTGAATTTACTGCTCTGTTCCTACAGTAAGCGCCCTGATATGATATGTGGACCCGAGATGAAAACACTTGATGTATGGTTGGAGGGTAATAGACTTCTCCCATCCACACTGATAAGTATTACAGGCTCTTCCATCTAATAAATCTGAGCTGGGGTCCCAGCTTGTACTTGGTGTGGGGGAGGGAGGGTGGGAATGAAAGACGATGGATTCTTTTCTAAAATGCTGTTCCGCCTCTAGTTGGTAATAGATGGGGGAATTGGCTGGGGTGAAGGGATGGTTGTTGAAGTGATGGCGCACTTGGTCACAGAGGTGGAACTACATGCGATCTTTGCTGCAGGTATGACATGAAGAGATTTTTGGATTTGGAGAAAACTTGCAAATAAAAATAGTGAAGCTGAGCTCCTGAAAAGTTATTGGGGTAAGGGACAGAGAGAGAGAGAGACAGAGAGAGAGAGGAGAAAGTGAGAGAGACAAAGGCACTAAGACTAAGATTAAGGAGTACAAGACTTCCAACCAAAATGCTCTGGCACGGGAATTTTACAGACTAGCAGATTTTGACCCTTTTCGGAGTCATGCAATGCTTCCTAAACTGCAGGCTATAGATAGACACCGAGGGCTTCACAAACTCTCAATTGGAGAAACTCCGCTTTTAAAAATAGTGTCAAACCTTAGCCCGCTATCTCGGTGTCTCCGGAATCCAGCTCCATCTGCCCCTCTTAGCCTACTTCTCTCTCCTCCACTGTTTTTCCAGTAAAATTGGGCTACTCAGACTTCCATAAGGTTTTTTACTTTGCACAGATCACATCCCTCCTCTAAAATCTCCCTCTCCCCTTTACCCTCCTTCCCCTCCCCCAGCCCCTACAGGTGCCTCCAGCCCAGCTTCAGGTTCAGGTGCTCATGCTCCCTCGGGATTTCTACACCACTCACCCCTGGAAAAGGGCCTTCCTGGAGGTGCGGCTGCTCCGAATTGCTTGTGTTTTTTATTTGTTTTATCTTTTTGACGAGTATGTGTATCTCTAAGATTTTGTGCCTCTTTCTCCTATCACATATCTCTCAAAAACTACACGATTACTATAAATAAAAAGTAGCCTCATTTTCCTCTTTGGAGTTGGCAAACCCAGCCATACTAAGATGATGCTGTGGGGAGCTTGCCCTTCTCCACTTATGATTTCAGCACTGTTCTAGGCACGATGCTGGTCCCACCTCTTCCAGCTTAAACTGCCTGATGCTCATGATCAATGAATTAAGGTGTGCAGTCCAGAAAGGATAGGTGGGGCAGTGAAGAGAAGGTGAAGAGAGGGCATCTGTGAGAAAATAGGGGCTGAGTGCTGTGGCTTAGGTCTGTAATCCTTCTAGCTTGGGAGGCCAAGGGTGCAAGAGTTTGAGATCAGTCTGAACAGGAGCAAGACTCCATCTCTACTAAAAGAAGAAAAACTTGCTGAGCATTGTGGCAGTCATTTACAGTCACAGCTACTCCAGAGGCTGAGGCAGGAGGATCACTTGAACCCAGGAATTTGAGTTTGCTGTGAGCTAGGCACTCTAGCTCAGGGTACCAAAGTAAGACTCTGTTTCAAAAAAGGGAGAGAGAGGCAGAGAGGGAGGGAGAGAAGGAGGGAGGGAGAGAGAGAGAGAAAGGGAAAGAGGAAAGGAAGGAAAAAAGGAAGGGAGAGAGGGAGGGAGGATGGGAAGGAGGGAGAGAAGGAGGGGAAAAGGAAAAAGAGGAAGGGAGGAGGGAGAGAGGGAGGGGAAAAGGAAAAAGGAAAGGGAAAGGAAAAGAGGAATGGGAAAGGGTCAGGGAAGAAACTGGTGGTGGGATCAGAGACAGGCTCCAAGAACAACAGTGCCTAAAGTTGCTTTGGCTGTTAACTGTTGACACTGTTGCAGGTAAAACACCCTTCAACTTCACATCAAATCTTCTATTTCACCTGTGTGATGTCTGAGTCTATTCTTGAATGGAAATTTTGAAAAGAGACCGATTTTTGTATTTGGTCAATTGAAGTGTAGCATTCATTATGAATAGAACCAGCACCTTCTTACAAAGGTAAAAATGAAAGAATGAACACTGAAAGTATTTGGAGTAAAGTGGATCTGTGGCATGAAGTTGCAGCAATCTTATCTAGATCTCAGGGGGAGGAGAGACCCCAGGTGACATAGTAAGGGGTTCACGAGATACGGTGGCTAACCAGAGAAAAAGACATGACCACCAGGTGGCAGTAGCACTCACAAGCTGTATCTGGTACTTGACAGTTTCTCCTGTAGGGGGGATTCTTCTTCACAGCAGGAGTCTGTAGAGGGTAAGCATGTGGAGGTGGGGTCCTGCCTCAGGAGGGACCTAAGGCAAGGGAACATTTGAGGAGGACAGAGATCAAAGATTATGTATCTAGGTGATGTCACATAGCAGCACAGCAGGGAATCTCTGGGGGAGAGCTCGGAAGGGCAGCACTGGTAGAGGTCTTTATGGCCCAGGGCTTAGCTTGGCTGTGGCTACAGGTGTTGGGCATAGGTCCCTGGGGTGTGCAAAGCAATCAGGCTTTAAATTGCTAAAGATCTAATTACTTGAGCTCGTTTAAAACAATTAGATAGGTGAACATTTGAATTTGGTGCTAGTCCATCTATACCATGGGTCCTCAAACTTTTTAAACACGGGGCCAGTTCACTGTCCCTCAGACCATTGGCGGGCCAGACTATAGTTTAAAAAAGAAAACTATGAACAAATTCCTATGCACACTGCACATATCTTATTTTGAAGTAAAAAAACAAAATGGGAACAAATACAATATTTAAAATGAAGAACAAATAAAGTTAAATCAACAAACTTATCAGTATTTCAGTGGGAACTATGGGCCTGCTTTTGGCTAATGAAATGGTCAATGTCCGGTTCCATATTCGTCACTGCTATTCGTAACAAGTGATGCAAGTGTGCATCAGTTAGTCTAGATCTGGTTGGAGATTTCAGATGTTTCATTCTGGAAAATGTCTGTTCACAGACATAAGTGCTGCCAAAGATGGTTGCCATTTTGAGTGCATGATTCCTGAGAATAGGATATGTCTCAGAGGGGAGAGATGCATAGAAATTAGGAAGGCTGCTTGACTTGAATGCGTCTTTCAGAGAGTCACAATTCTGTAGTTCAGCCAGTTCCATTTGGTAAATTGTATCCATATTTTCTTTTTTTTT
>CAUYRH010081363.1:0-34295 GCA_963574655.1 Perodicticus potto
CTCTTGGGCTTAGGCGATTCTCTTGCCTCAGCCTCCCAGGTAGCTGGGACTACAGGTGCCCACCACAGCACCCGGCTAATTTTTGATGCAGTTTGGCCGGGGCCGGGTTTGAACCCGCCACCCTCGGTATATGGGGCCGGCGCCCTACTCGCTGAGCCACAGGCGCCACCCGCAAATTTCCCATTTTATCCTCTGCATTAGAGCTTCCTGTTGCTGATACAAACTACTACATATGTAATGGCTTAAAGCAATAGAAATGTAACCGATTATAGTTCTAGATGCAGAAATCCAAACTAAGTCTTCTGAGCTAAACTCGGGAGTCAGCAGGACTGCTTCCCTCTGGAGCTTGGAGGGGGAAATCCATTCTGAGCCTCTTTCCCCTCCTGGCTGCTGATACTCCTTGGCTCCTGGGTGCATCACTCCCATCTCTGGTCCACACTTACACTGTCTCAACTCTCTCCCGCCTCCCTTGAATAAAAACACTTGTGATTTCATGTAGGGCCCTTCCAGATATTCCAAGGATCATTTCCCCGTCTCAAGTCCTTCAACAAAATCACACCTGCAGTCGCTTTAGCAGATGACAAGGTAACCCTCACAGGCTCCAGAGATTAGAACATGGATCTCTTTAGGGGTCCCCAGAAACACTGTTTCCACAACGGACTAAGGCCCACACACAGGTTACATTCTTTCTCTATGGTCAGCACTTTGATAGACTCAGGCCTTTTTTTCAGTATTTTTTAATTTAGACTTTTTCGGGGTTGATTTTAGCTCAGTTACATCTTCTTGTCTCTGTGCAATTTTTCTAAAAATCCACTTCCCTACAAAGACTAAAGAATGGAACTTGAGAAACATCTTTTCGGGAAACTGGTATTTACCTTCTTACTTGCAGATAATTTGAAGGCTGTAGTCTTTTCCACCTTCCCACTATGCCTAAAGCACAGGGTTATATGTTTTTATCTATTCTTATGGAACTATACAGATTATTAGAGCATATTTGGAGTGACTGGGCTGCCATAATTAAGAAGCATAAATCCTGTGTGAAAAAAAAAATAGTACTCCAATATGGGGCAAGAGCTGCTACTTAAATGCAAAAAAACCATAAAGACCTTTAAAGGTTAATAATTTATCATAACAGTGGGAGATTTGTATAGCTATTCATACAAATAAGTAAATAATAAATAATAATAATAATTTACAAATTTGAATTTATTGACTTTCAGAACTGGCATAAACCACAAGGACCAGAGATATCAAACACCTGCTGGCTACGGCAGACCAAGGTATTTACTCCTCTGTAAGTATCTACTCTTCAATGTCTCTAAGAGTAAAAAAAAAAAAAAAAAACCATGAATGAAATTAACGTTATGTTGAAAGTAGAAGTCTAGGTATAATACTTTATCTGGGCAATGCAAATAAACACTTTGCCTATTTTCTGCCTATAAAACAATAATCATAATATTTAAATAAGAATCATCTAAGAAGTGTTGTGATGAATTAGCCAGAGTCTGTAAGTTGCTTTGTAAATGAAAGCTTAAGCACTATCATTTAGCTTTGATGCACAGAGAAAGCAAAAGCTTTAGTGACAGACTGTGATCATATAAATTAATACATTAATATTTAACACAGGAATGGAAGATGAGGAATTGGGATGTCTGCATCTTGCTATTAGTATTCCAGGCTGTAAGTGCAAGGACGGGTTTGCGCTCTTGTGATGGTGTAACTGTTTTTATTTAATTGTTAACTTCATCTGTCCCCAATTAACAGGAATAAAACACGTTTTCAAAGCAGTGAACTGTGATCAGCAGTTATTCTGGAGGTACAAACAAGCATATTGGTATTCATTGGGCCACTCTTATGCCCAACTAGGTCAAAGGATGGCCATCTCTTTAAATTAAACTTTGTAACTGATGACTTTAGGACAAGCATCACCAAAAATATGCTATCCAAGGTCCAGCACAAATTATATAACAAGAGTTGGCCCTGTCTTAGATAAAACGCTCCATTTTTTCAGTGTCCACTTGATGTGCCGTGAAAATGATTATTTTACAAGTGCTGTTAAAATACTCACTATATAGCATTATTACGAGGAAATAGGCACTTACATGAACAAAGCTCAGCACTTGTGCTGGTACATTCCCTCTGCTTTGAATGATTCCCTTCATCCTCACACTAACCCTCCCAATGTCTGTATTAGTTGTCACTGCCTGGGAGCCTTTCTAGAGCCTCTAAATCAAGTATCACCACCTCATGCTCAAAAGTTTATTATTGTTAAATACTATATTTTTGTGCCTGCCCATTCTCCTTATCACATACATATACAGTGGCAACATGTGTGTGTATCTGTATATACAGACGCATACTGAAGAGTCTGGCTTTGGGCTTAAATCAAGCATCCAGTTGGACTCTGCTGGGTGTTTGCAGTTGTCACCATATTAGCAGATCACTCTTGAGACTCAGTTTCTTTAAGGAAGAGTAAGATAAAAGAGCTAACCTCATAGTTTGTCCGAGGATTAAATCAAACAAAATATAAAATACTAACCTAGCAAACGGGTAGCCAATAAGCACTAGATAAAGTTCTTCTTCCTCCTGCAATCTAATCCTGCGTTCTCAATATAAACTCCCTTTGTGTCAGGGACCACGTGTTCCCTATCTGCGATCCCTGCAGCATCTAGGTTAATGCCTTGCACATTAACAGGCACTTCTTTAAACCAAACTGAATTAGAAATATTAACCAAACATTCGCGGAGCTTTTCCAGTATGAAGACACAGTGAGAAATGAAAAAGATATCATTTCTTACCTTTAAGTTGTTAAATGCTTCATCTTAAAAAGCTAAAGTATTGTCTAGTTAAAGGGCACTTAATCTTTAAGTGCTTTGTCTAAACATGTATATTAATATATCTATATAATATGTATGTGTTTCCACATAACATACAGATATCTACATAGTACATACAGATATATAGATATATCTCTGTATACATATATTTCCTTCCAAATACCTATATATATTTCCATATTATATACAGATATCTATATAGATTTCCACATATTTATTTCCATATTATATACATATGTGTATTTATCCCACACATACAAGACCATTAGTAAAAAGTACCAAGCGCTTAAAAGTGAACGTTGACTTGGCAACGCTTAAATTTCATTACTGAAAATGTCCACAACCATTTCCACTCTCTTTTAAATTGCTACCAGAAAATTCACTTCTTTTGTCTACAACGTAGATGAACTACATAAATGCCTACTAAAAGCACATTTCTCACCTCATGCCCTTGTATTATACAAGAGTTCTTACACTGGACTACTTTAGGTAGATTTTAATACTTGATAATAAAAGAAATACACTTAAAAAGAACTTGAGACGCCGATGTGGGCAAGACTGCGATATGATACAAGCTCCTGCAGATTCACGCTCTTTACTCAATACAAAGATAACATATAGGGAGAAGGAAATTAAAACCTGAGAAGGAAAGAATGTCAGTGAAAGAATCATGCAACAAGGACTCTTTCCTACCATCGGATCTTGAGTTTGGCTAGACAGTCTGTTCCTCATGCCAGAACCTCAGGATTGTTAAGGGAACCCTAATTGCTATTGTGAGGCTTTCAACTGATGTAGTCTAATCCCTATTCCTATTAGGCTCTTTAATACTGCTTGATTTACCCTTAATTTCTGTTTTGAGTTGCGCTGCCAACGTTCTGAAGATCTGAAACATGCCATTACCTCTGAACTGACTTAATTCAACTACTCTGAAAATGAATCTGATCCTGGAACACCTGCCAAATGTCACAATTGGGTTGTACCCCCTGGTACCAACCCATACAGCAATCTGCCCAGGGCTTCTGAGAACCAGCGGGAACACATGCAACTACTCAGGGCCATTCTCTACATTGAAGGAGACCCCTGCTTGGATGCTCGAAGGGCCATTTGTAGTAACCTCTAAGTTGAAAAAAGACTCGTGAATTTAGTTCTGGTGTTTCTTGAAGAATTTGAAAGCAGGAAGCTCCTAATAAAAGAGCCAACCAAGGATTACCACAAAAATTCCTGGAATGATTACACACAACTCGAATAAATACCCCAGAAAATTTACAGAGTTTTGAATGCTGTGACAAATCCTAATTATCTGTACCCAAATCATTATCTATACCCAAATGACTCATTTTTATGATCTCTCCCAACTACACAGAGGAAACCTGGATTTTCTTGTTGACCATGACTATCCTGATATAGGGAAGAAAACTGTCTTTCTCTAAGTTCTAAGTCTAAAATAGACTGAAAGGGAAATGAATCCACTGCAATTTTAAAAACCCTACATTCTCTTAATAATTAAGAGAAATAATCCAAATTAAGTGAAATAATCCAAATTAAAATTGGCCACATCATTTTACAGTTTGTCCTAATAGGTCAAGTGATGTTGTTCATTACTAAATTTTACTCATCACCAATTCCTAACTGTATCATTAGCTTAAAATAGCATACTGTCATGAATCAATCCTTAAAATTTCATTTGAAATGCATCCAGAAAACTGGATATTGTAATCAATATACTATGAAAAACAAAATAACTTTGTAAGGATTTGGAATGTTGATAATCCACTATTGCTCCTGTGTGCTAGCACAGTAAGGGTGCCCTCCAACAGACGTTGACATAGCCTTAGATTCTGAACCCTTATCTGAGAAATAGCCAAGCTGACTGCTACTGCTACTTCTTTAGATTAGGGAACGGGGGTTGTAACCATATACACATAGGTATATGTGTGTGCAGTGTGAGTGTGTATTCATACTTTTATTTTTTAAAGCGTATTATAAGCTCAGTAGAGGTGAGCTGCTCTGGGCCATGCATAACAAGCTCTCATTCAGGGAAATGCCAGTCTGTTACTCAAGAAACAATTTAACCACTTAGTTGAGTCCCTCAATAAAAAGTTAAAAATTAAAATGTGATTATCATGCATAAAATTTCAAACTCCCCCTTCCTTATTTTCCAAATCTGACCCATTGGGCACATTTATCCCTCAGGCTCACAGAACTCTGTCCAAATGTGACTCCATAATCAATCCCCTTCCTTCCATCCACACACGTGCCTTTTTTTATAATTAATTATTCTCCCACCAGGAGGCAACAGTTCTCTGTTCTTTAAGTCAAAACATGCCGGTTTTCTTCCTTCTTAGTTCTACCTCTACCTTTAAATGCCCCAAAGTATGCCTCTTCAGCCAGCTGAGTACTTTGAGCTAAGGCAATAGCCTCAGAACCAAGGTCTCCATGCTTCCTGCTTTCTCCGAGGCACAGGGAAAGGTTTTCTCTAAAGTTGAGGAATGACAATAGTCTTGAGCACCTTCTTTATCATCTCCTGGAGGGATGATAAACTCTCAGGAAATAAGACCCCAGTTAAAGTTCCCCAGAGCCTATAGAAAGTCTGCCCAGGCTGTTGTGCTTTATCAGGTCCATTGGCCTACTCAAAAAAATTATTTACTCTTTCTATAAAATTGCTTACATCCTCCAGGTCGCATTCTTTTCTCAAGAAAGTATTCTCTTTTTGTAAGCTTCAATCACCTGGCCCCTTTTTGAGTTTCACACTTTTGACTCCTGTGCACCTGCATAAACAGTGGTCTGAACCGCCCTGCTCATTTCACCAGCATCCCTGAAAATACATGTCAGTTTTTTAGCTTGATAAGCTTTAAAGGAACTCCAGTATTTCAAAAGTGCCTCCCCTAGGCACTAAATATTAACGGCACATGTATGGAACCTCATGCTGTAAGCTTTCTGGATACCCCATCTTTTGCAGTTATTTCAGCTGTTCTCTGTACCTGGCCCATAGGACGGATGAAATAGCCTCTTGATTTGTTAAAGATCAAAAGAAATATTAAATTTTCTATATTACACCTAGAGTTACAAAGAAAAGACAAGTTTCAGAATCTGTGGACTTCTCATTATATGCTTACAGAAACCAATAAATGGCATTATGTTTTTAATTACACGCAATCTTTTTTTTAATAGAGAAGTCAGGTACATTCCACAGTACAAAGAACTTCCTACTACTGCACGGAGTTGCTTTGGTGACTAGTTTTCATTTAACTGAATTATTTATTATCTAGTTCCAATGACACTGTTTTCTATTAATAGTTATATTGACATTGCCTCCAAGGTGGAAAACCTTCATATTCTATATACACTGAATATTACTTTATTCTTCCCCTCCTTTGCCTTAAACATCTTACAGTTTAATATATTTAAGAATTATTTAAACAGCTATGAATTGCACATCAAAGTTGTTTGTTTGCTTCCCCATCCCCCCACCCTTCAGGAGTCTATGCTGGGAATCACAGGGATATTCTCCTATAAACAGATGGTTCACATATTTCCAGTACAGCATAGGGCTAAAGACAACCTTAACATCTCCAAATTTGGGGAAAATTCAAGAAGCTGCATTGCCAAAAGGAAATTAGAGGTTAGATTTTTGGAAAACTGGAGACAAGCAGACTCTTCTGACCATCCATGTAACAGGGGACAGAATAGCAGTCTAGGTAGCAATCCCTTGACACTGTATCCCAGAGAAACATAGAATCTCAGACTTCTCCTGAGGCTGAATGAAATAAAGAGAAATAAACACTGATGGACAACCTACTTTACACGTTGTCCTAGGTGTTGTGCAAGACTTTGGGACAACCCAAAAGCTGCCTGTACGAACTTTTATTATAAATTAGAAAGAATACCTCCTCGAGTAAGTAATTTAAAAAAATGTTTTTCAGAAAAATCATGCACCGGGGCTCCTGATTGGCCAAGATAGCACAGACTGAACATTAACCCCCCAGGTCCCCTCCCCAGGGTGGCTTTATGTGGCGCTTGGCCAGGCACCGCCGCCCTGCCGCTAGGCATTCAGAGATGAATTCACAATCTAACATTGCAGCTTCCCTCCAACAGCGAGTCTCATTCTGTACAAAAGATGTGGAATCTTTGGAGACATCATTTAAATGCCAATTTTCATGCTTCCTCTCCAAAGTTATGGCACTTATAACATCAATATTTTAAACAGTTCAAGTATGTATTTTTTATCTTCCAAATGAGTCATTCACTCTCTTAGTAGAGAAAAGGTAAAATAAAATGTCAATGACTAAAAATGTGAACTACTTCTTCAAAGATGAAGTACATTTCTCCAGATTCAGTGGTAATTGGCTTGGAACTCAGAGACACAATGCAGCCCCTGACAGGGACAATTCACTGGGCTCTGTAGGAATTCAAAGGCTGCTGGAAGAAGTGTACCTAGACTCCCGGCATCACACTTATTACACTTCTGATAATGCAATTTCCTTACGATTCTCACTGACTATTAGAGAAACCATTTGTGCCACTCAGAATTTAGATGTATCTCCTAATCAATTTTGGTTTCTAAAAGTTCCTATGCGTCTCCAAACTGCAGCACCCACTGGCACCTCTAATGTGCCGAGCCCACCAGCGGGGAAACTCTCCAAAAGGCTCACAGCAATCATCTGAGGTATTTAATTGTCCCATTACAGAAGGGAGGTTCTTGCCTGGTGCAATGGCTCATGGCTGTAATCCTAGCACCCTGGGAGGCAGAGGCAGGTGAATCACGTGAGCTCAGGAGTTCAAGGCCAGCCTGAGCAAGAGCGAGGCCCCGTCTCTACTAAAAATAGAAAAATTAGATGGGTGGCCAGAGGGCGCCTGTAGTCCCAGATACTTGGGAGGCAGAGACAGGAGGATCGCTTGATCCCAGGAGTTTGAGGTTGCTGTGAACGACAACACCAGGGCACTCTACCCACAGCGGCAGAGTAAGGCTCTGACTCAAAAGCAAAAAATAAAAATAAAAGAAGGGAAGTTCTGTGACTTAGAAAGTAGCCCCTTAGAACTAATAGTCCCCAGAAGTCCAATTAGAGTCCCTCACTCCAAATCAGCAGTTTTCAAAATGTTGTAAGCATGGGAATCACCCAGGAATTGGCTGAACACCTTTGCTATTTTTTCCTATTCCCAGAGATGCGGGTCGGGTAGATCTGGGGTGGCCACAGTCTGCAGACCACACTTTCGTAAAGGCTGTCTTCCACCGCACCCTAGGTTTCCAAGTCTTGAGACTGAAATATCGTAACGATTCTCCTTGGCTCACAGCTAGTTCATCACTACTGTGCCGCACACCGGCACTGCCTGGCCCTGCTCTGGAAATCATCATCAAGCTACACTATGTATCAACAGACGGGGATGAACAGCACAGGAAAAGGCGCAGGAGGGACGTGCTCTGGAGCGCAGAGCATGGAACAGGCGTAGAGCAGGACTCAGGCCCGGCAGGCCGACTCTTTAAATAACCAAGGGGAACACCCTAACACCTGACTACACACAGGACTGTCAGGGCAAGGATGTGCACTGGACTGCCCTCTGCGACACAGGTGTCACAGGGTTTGGGCTTTTCCCCTATAACTTGAAAGTTTGCAGCAATCCTGTGTAGGTCAAGCTCATCGGTGCCACTTTTGCAACAGTATGGGCTCCCTTTGTGTCTTGGTGTCACAGTCTGGGAATTCTGGCAATAGTTCAAGCACTTTCATCATTACTGTACCTGTTACGGCTCTCTGTGATCGGTCGTCTACGCTGCCACTGCTCGGTTTGGTGGTGAGAATACAGAACCGCTAACACAGAGGATAAACCTGTGTGTTCCAACTGGTCCCCCCACTGCCTGTTCCTACCACTCTGCCCTTCCCTACCATCAGAGACACAGCAATACGGACAGTCCCAGAGTTACAAACATCCAGTTTACTGACGACTTGCACTGACGTACAGGGCTGCTAACAGGTGACCGTGCTTGTTCCACCTTACACACATATTCAGCTTAAGAACAAACCTACAGAAACATAACCCGGGGACCGGCTGTTGGAAATGACCCCAGTTCATACCCCTACCCAGGGCCTAGTGTTCCAGGGAAAGGAGGAGCGACAAGTCTCTCACTTTAAATCAAAAGCTAAAAATCGTCAGGTTTAGAGAGAAAAGCATGTCAAACGCTGAGACAGTCTGAGCGCTAGGCCTCTCGTGCCAAACAGCCAAGTTGTGAAATACCAAAAAAAAAGTTCTTAAAGAAAATTTAAAGGCGAAACAGCCGTATTGCTGATACAGAGAGAGTCTCAGTGACAAAAGATACAAAACCAGCCACAGTTTACTTCCTAAAGCCAAAGCCTCATGCAAAGCAAGGCTGTAATCTCTCTTCACTTGTATGAAGGCTAAGGGAGATGAGGAAGCAACAGAAGAAATGTCTAAAGCTGGCAGAGGTTAGTTCACGAGGCTTAGGGAAATAAGACACCTCTCCAACATAAAGGTGCAAGATGAACCAGCAAGTGCTGATGCGGACGCTGTATTAAGTTATTTCAGAAGGTTTAGCTAGGACCACTAAGAAAGGCGCCTAAACAACAGATTCTTCAAAGTAGCAAAAGAAGTCATCAGGGACTTCCCTAGCCAACAGAGAAGCACTGCCAAGCTTCACAGGATAGGCTGACTCTCTTGCTAGGGGCTGAGGCAGCTGGTGAGCTGAAGTTGAAGCCAATGCTCATTTAACACTCTGAAGAATGTGGGGCCCTTAAAAATCATGTGAGAGCTAGTATATGCTCTCTAGAAACAGAGCCACAACGCCTGGATGACACAATTCTGTTCACAGCATGATTTACTGAATATTTTAACCCCACTGTTGAGACCTACTGCTCCGGAAAAAAAAAAATCTTCACAAAATATAACTGCTCACTGCAATGTACCTGGTTACCCACGAGGTTGGAGACAGATGTTGTTTTCATGCCTACAACACAACATCCATTTTGCAGCCCAGGTATCAAGGGGTCATTCAGAGTCAATCTTATTACTTAAGAACTACATTTAATAAGCTCTCGGTACCCTAGACAGGCATTACTCAGATAAATCTAGCCAAGTAAATTGAAAACCTTCCTGAAGGATTTACAATATTAGATATCCAAAGCACATTAGTGACTCATAGCAGAAGGTCAAAATATCAACATGAACAGTTTATAAGAAGTTGATTCTAACCCTGATGGATGATTTAGAGGGATTCAAGAGTTCAGGGGAGTAAGGAACAGCAGATGTGATGCAAATTAGAAGAAAACTAGAATCAGAAATGGGATGAGAAGATGCTGCTAAATCCCTGCAATCTCATGATAAAATGTTCAAGGAATGAGGAATGAGTCCCAAGGTCTGAGGAAAGAAAGTGGTTTCTCCAGAGGAAATCGACCCCTGGAAAAGATGCTGTGCACACTGTTGAAATGACAAGGGATTTGGAGAATATTATATAAACATAGTTGATAAAGCAGAGACAGGGTTTGAGAGGACTGAGCCGCCTTTTGAAAGAAGTTCCACTGTGGATAAAATGCTATTAAATAGCGTTGCATGCCTCAGAGAAATCTTTATGAAAGGAAAAGTCAATTATTTGACAAACTTCATTGTTATCTTACTTTTAAGAAATTTCCAGAGCCACCCCAACATTTAGCAACTACTAACCTGGTCCATCAGCCGCCCCCAACATTGAGGCACGACCCCCCCATCAGCAAACAGATTACCATTTACTGAAGGCTCAGATGATCAGTAGTACATTTTAGCAATGAAGTATCTTGGTTTTTTAGACAAAATGTTATTAATGGACTACATTATACTCTAAATGTAACTTTATGTACTGAGAAACCAAAAAAGTATTGTTACTTATTATGTAACTACTTAATGGACTACATTACACTGGAAATGTAACTTTATGTACTGAGAAACCAAAAAAGTACTGTTTGACTTTTTAATGGCAATATTTGCTTTCTTTTGGCGGTCTGTAACCAAACCTGAAATATCTCTGAAAAGTGCTTGTATTTTCAGGGTGCTCCCATATGTATCTGTTCTCTCCTGGTTTTTTGTTGTTGTTGGTGGTGGTGGTTTTGTTCTTAATAAATAGAACCAAAAGCATTGAGGAAAGATAGCTTTGTGAAACTTATCAGACTATACCACTCTAACTTGTGATTTGTCGACATAAAATTAATGGTTCCGTTTGGGGCACACATGGATTCTCTGCTTAAAGTACTTGAGCAATTAGGCTCCAGGCACACGCAGCGCCCATCTGTAGAACTGTATCTTTTCAGTAAAATGGAGGGTCTGCAGAATCCCAGTCACGTTTTAGGAGACAAGGAAGAACATGAGGGAAGCATGTTAATAACTTCTTGGCTCCATAATATTGGGCCAAAACAATCCCATACATTCTTCCCAAAACATTCCACAGAATTAAAAGGAAATCATTTAAAATAGCATGAGGAACGTGAAACAGTATGAAGCATGAAACTCCAATGTCTAACCACTCGACTATAATGTAGCTTCTATATGTATACGTGACAGTAATTCTAATTTTATGTAAATGAACTCAGACAACTGAATAGGCTTGAAACTTGGGCACCACAGGAGGATGAGGAATTGTACCAGTGACAAGGTGGGGATGGAAGGGGTCAAACCAGTGGATGCAGCTAAGAGTGGGGAGAGCTCCAGAAGCTTTGGATCCTCCCCCATCCATCCCTCAAAAGTCAGTACTAAGCCAGCATTCTCCTTTCATCTTACAAGAAACAGACTAGTTGTAAAAACCAACAGATGAACATAGCCTCTCCACCGGAAAGGACTGTCAGATGGCAGCTTGTCCATGGATAAATCTCAGACCCTCTCATGTTTTCCACACTATCTCCTTCCCCAGTCAAGAATGTCCTTTGCTGTTCTGACTCTTTTCCAAATTTCCACTATCAAGACTTAGCTCTTACTTTCACCTTTAACACTAGGCCAGCACTTTTTCACACTAATACTACCCCACATTCCCTCAAGTCCATGATGATTTCTGGGGATCTACCCACAGTCCTTGCTAAAAACCCTAAACTATATGCATATTGGCCCTTTAAATATGCAGGCAGCTAAACCTTTCAACTAATGGATATTAGAAGCCCCAAGCTATACTCACACAACTATCACTGATTTTCTAAGCTTTAGGAAAACTATTTCATTATGTTCCCCAAAATGGTGATTATGGTACTCAGTTCCATCATCTCATCAAATTGATGAAAATACACACGTAAGTGCTCTGAATTACACAAGTGATACATACAGAAGGAAAACAGTACTTGTTGCCAGTTTTCTTTATACTACAAACTCTGAAGAAGTCACAGCGAGTACACTTCCAACACCAAGAAAATGCAAGTCCAGATTAACCAAATCGGTTTCCATCAACTAATCAATAGACAACATTATTTCAATCAGTATTTTTCATGAAACATGATAATATAATGACAATGAGTCTTCAAGGCTTGCAAAAATCAATATAGTTTTCCAAGAGTGTCTCACTGTTGTTAGCATTTGTTAAGTGAGAATTTAGTATCACAAAAGAGCATTGTTTTGAGATCTCTGCACAGCTGGTTCTGACACTAAGAAGCTGTGTGATCTTGAAGTTATTTAACCACTGTTAATTACAGCTATTCGAATTAGTAGAGTGGTGATGAGCCCTGCAAAATTACTGAGAATGTTAAATGACATAACATAAATGACCAAACACAGGAAAGTGTCTATAAATGATACCCTCCATAGATGTTCTTATTGGGAAATGCAATATTAGGATCACTTTCCAAATAAACTGTGATGCTCCTTCAAGTCAGATCTCACCTACCTTCACTCCTAGCAACATACGATATTTTGACACTGAATTAACAAAGGAATGCGATTTAAATTAAGCTGAGAAGAGAGTTAATACACGTTATACAACCTGAGCTTGGTTACTGATAAATACAGTGGGTAGTGACCATAAACAGATTCAACACAAGTGCACAGAAGACAGATCAATGGAAACTGCCTTATGGAAGAGGGATTTTGTGCTGGACCTGGACAGACAACTGTTACTAAAATAAACTACAAGAACAGAGAGGTAATTTCAGGTTGAAGCAACAGCCAGTAGCTAGTACATACTACATGTATTAACTTCTTTACTTTCCCATCAACTCCACGTGGGAGGTACCATTATAATTCCCATTTTACAGATGAAGAAACTGAGACAGAGAGATTAAGTGGCTTGCTTAGGTCACAGAAAAAGTATTGGAGCAGGAGGACAGACAGGTGGTCTGGTTTCCGAACCCACACCCTTAAGCACAGAGTCACTGAGTATTAAAGCCAATATATTTATCATGAAAGTAAGCACACCTTTCTGTATTAAATTGCAAAGAGAAGAACTCAGTCTGACTGGCTTAAGGGAGAAGAGAGAGAGATTTTTAAGTATCATCTCAGAAAAACTATCGTAGATCAGAGATTTGAGCTTGAATACTACATAGCCAGGAACAACACGGGAGAGGGAAGACCAAGCCATTGTCTTCCAGTGAAAATACCTGCTGCTGCCAAGTATGTGAAGTCAGAGTATCTGTCACAGCCTTCCCAGGAAGACCGTAATCCTTGTCACTGCCTTTGTCCAAAGAACTCTCTTTCTGTGTGAGAGAGACACACATTCCTGGCAGTGTACTTGCCCAAAGGGCAATCTCTCCGTGTGCAGACGGCCTTGCACAGCTCCCCTTCGGATCTCCCCCATTTATGGTGCAGCTAACTGGCAACATGCCTGTATCCCAGCAACAAGGGAGTCTGGGAAATAGAGATTAAAAAAAGATTCTCTTTGGGGAGGACTGATATCACAACATGTGAAGCTAATAAGAGGGCAGGATGATACAAGATGCCAGGCCTCCAGATACCGTTGACAGGCAGGCCGAGACGTTTTGGGGAAAAAAGAAATTGGCTACATAAGGTAGGGCCAGAGCATGTAGGTGTGACTTCAGTTCATTTGGAAACAATTCTGTCTTTCCAACAAAGGTCTCCTATAAAAGTAAGATGATGTTCAAGGAGTAAATATGATTAATTAAAAAACTATTAATGTGAGAAACTTCATGAACTTTCCCCAATTATTTCAAAATATTACAGCATAATAGAATAACCATATGCATTTTGCCCATGAGAAAAAGCAAACATCTCCTAAGCAAAGTATCACAAGAATGGAAAATCAAGCATCACGTGTACTTGGTACTAAGCTGAAACCAGTAGACCAACAACTACATGCTCACATGGAAGAAAAATTCAATTAAATTCAAGGGGGGGGAGGGGCCAGGTAAATTCCCACCCGATGGGTGCCTATACGACACCTCCTGGGTGAAGTGAAGGGCACAACTACAATGGGGACTTGAACCTTACGAAACCAAACCATCTAACCTAATCATATGCAACCCCATATTAGTTGGAAATTAAAAAGAAAAAGAAAAAAAAAAGTTGTTAAATATAAAGCTATTAATAAGCTGGCCACATTATATATCATACACTATTTTTGCCTCATAAGAATACCTTCATATTTCCATAATGTTTATTTTTCATAAGACAACAGATTTTGTATGGTAGTAATGCTTTTTCTTTCTGGAAATAGAAATTTGAAATAAAATACTAGACATTTGCTAGAAAAGAATTTACTTACTTTGAGAAACAGTTATTTTTAAGCCATTACTCATTTACACATTATGGTTATAGATGTGTCCAAGTAACATTTCTAATGTTTTCTACAGCAACGTTTATTACTTGTACTTTAGTGAAAGCCACATGAGACACAGTATTTCTGAGTAAAGTCAAAGAATACAAAACTAAAGACACTTTTTTTAAAAATGTCAACTACTGGTAAAAGGCAAGTATATAATAATAGCACAATATCAATATGTATTATTTTTATCGAGTAATCATATAGCCTGACAGTACTCTTTTTTTCTTGATAAGAGTCATAAGAAACAGCATCACTTTGAAGCATCATTAATGTTAAATTTTTTCTCAGTATCTACATGAATTGCTGGAAATGCTTTATTGTCAAGGCAAAATATTTTATATCATAAATTTAAGGGGAAATACTGATTAGCAGTAACAAAAAACAGATACTTTGTGATTACTTAATAGTGTATACTGCTAAGCGTTGTGTATATGATTTCATTTATCTGAATAATATACCTTTTACTATACCCAAATTTAATTAGGAAAGTGTTTCACATCCCTCTAGAAAAGAAACATTTCTATAGTTTAAAAACATTTCTCAGAAATGAATATACTCAAGGGCAACAATCCAAAGAAGATCAAGGCAAAAATCTTCATTTATGTGTATTTATGGAGTGTCAATGTAGAAATCAGAAGTTACTACAGCAAATCAAATCTGGGAGTTAAGAGGAGAGAAAGTGACAGCAGTGATGTGAACACAGAGAAACTGTCTCTATCTGATGACTTCATACAATAATAGACATTAAGAGTTCTGAAGACGTATGAAAATCACATTACTCTACAACGTGGTTGATGGTAAAAGACTGGTGGAATTTTTGGCAGTATGTACCAGTTTTAGTGAGTACAATTTTGACTGGGAAAAAAATACAACAATGCAAGGAGGTCCTATGTGTGGGCTGAAAATAGTATCTAGACTAGCAGGTCCCTATAATGCACCATAGCCAGTGCACTGTCCTCTGAAAATAACTTCATCTCAAATACTTTGCCTTTTTTTTTAAGCATATGCAATATATTACATTTTATATTTATAATGCAATATATAGAATGGAATACGTATATAATGCAATATATAATGTAATATATTGCATTTTTTAGCATATGCAATATATTGCATTTTAGAGTAGTCTGAATACTCATATGAAATTTATAACAATAAAATTTATTTATAAAATAAAGTGTCCCAGGAGGCTCATTCCGCTACCTTGTTGTAGCTGACTTAGGCAGGGGAGGTTGAAAGTTTTAAATCCACAGCTACATTAATTTCCTTCAAGAAAAATTAAATGTGTATAACCAAGGTAAAAAAAAAAAAAAAAAAACTCTAAGAAAATTCTTCATCTAAATTTTAAAGAATATATCTATCTTATTTAACAGATAGAGGTGTTAATAGCAAATTATCTCTCTCTCTTTTTTTCTTTTTGGTAGAGACAGAGTCTCACTTTATCACCCTCGGTAGAGTGCCATGGCATCACAGCTCACAGCAACCTCCAACTCCTGGGCTTAGGCGATTCTCTTGCCTCAGCCTCCTGAGTAGCTGGGACTACAGGCGCCCACCACAACACCCAGCTATTTTTCTGTTTTGCAGTTTGGCCGAGGCCGGGTTTGAACCCGCCACCTTCAGCATATGGGGCCGGCGCCCTGCTCGCTGAGCTACAGGTGCCGCCCGCAAATTATCTCTCTCAATCATCATCTTCACAGCTCTACTGAGGAAGATATAATTAATTATGATAAGAATATAACATATTCTTATCATAATTAATTCTCTCTCTTATGAGAGAAAACCTGGAGACACTATGAGTTATCTGAACATTATAGTTTGTTTACAATTAATAAAAAGTTCTTATTTCTTTACTAAGAAAATATTTTGTCAGCATGTTCTTAAAACGACAAAAAAGGAGTGGCCAGTGAGAGTGCAAACAGTTTCATTCTTCTATAACCATAGGTATGATCTCTCAGTAAGACATAAAGTTGATCAAAATTGCTATGAATGCCTTTGAATGTCTTCACAGCACAGTATACAATTTCCTCAGTGATGACTGACAAAATTTGTAAAGCAATGAAAAAAATTTTGACATCTTTATGTTTTATGTTGTTACATATTTATGAGATTCTGGGTTCTCGAAACACCACGAGAGACCATTTGAGAAGCCGAACCTAATACGTGCTGTCAGTTCTGCTCAATCTACTGATTTCTGCAATGGCCCGAGACAGAGTGAAATAGAACTTTGTCCATGAGATAACCAGGGAATGTTTTTGCACATTTTTACCTATTAGGTAAAAATATTAAAACAAACATGTAGAAAGTATTTTTTAATCCTATGAAATTAAGTTAAATAGCGATTCCAAATGAGTTCATACTGCGGGATACTGAGCCTCTGACCCTCTTTTGGGAAATCTGCATTTATCAGGGTACTGCACTAAAACTTTTCATAAAATCTGCAGGTCAATATCTTAGTGGGATTTGGTATGAGATCATGTCCAGTGTGATAACTAGTTATAATAATCATCAAAATCAAGGTACAAAGATAGATAGTTTGCAACGGTTAAGACTCCAATTCACACGGCATGGACTCTGTTCTGTGCCTGACACTTTGAATTTTATTTACTGGTGAAGATAATATTACATCTTCTCAGGGGGTTATTAAGGTACACAAGGATTTGGGACTGGTACACGTATATTCTCTTAATGAACTGACCCGTTTTACGTAGTATTATGCAATGTTCTATTTTACCTCTGGTTATATTCTTGTTCTGAAGTCTACTTTGACATTAGTACAGGCACCATAGTTTTGTTTCTGGTATTTAGTATCTGCCTGACAGATCTTCTAACCTTTTGCATTTTTTCTTGAAAGAATATTTATGATATGTTTATTATAGTCCAAGAAGATACCATTCTAAACTACTAATAGCTTTTATTTTAAGGTAATATGGTTATGTCTTTCTTTCTTTTTTGACAGGTTCTTTTTTAATATGCTTAAACTATCCTAAAATAAAGACTTTATCAAACGTAAGGATTCAAGTTTCTGATCTGAGGACAGGCCTTGTTCAAACATTCAGAAGGACTGGCGTAAGCAAACACCAATACCCCCAACTCTCAGAGAAGACTTCCTCCAGAGTCAGGAAAAGGTGTTGTCGAAGCCAATATTCACTGAAGGGTGCCCAGAGTAAGTACAAGGAAGGGTTTATTCACAAGAGATTGCTACTATAACTATTTTTTAAAAAGTCAATACCTCTTTAAACTATCTAAAGCAATTTCTTCCAAAATCCTCCCTTAACCAGTTCAGTAATCTATACTTGCTCTTGCACGGTTATAAATTTTGGCCCTCCAGGTTTTTGTTTAATTTCTTGAGGTAAGGAAAACATAATATAAAATTTACCCTATTAACCATGCTCAGTGTACAGCTTAGTACAGCTCTATAACTTTTTTATCTTACAAAACAAACTCTATATGGTAGAACTTTCCATTTTCTCCTGCTCCCAACCCCTGGCAACTACCATTTTACTACCCATGTTTTAACTATTCTAGATTTTGTGTTATTACTTTTAACCTACCTGTCTTTGTATTTAAGGATTTCTTATAGATAGCTTAGAGTTGGGTCATGCTTTTATTTTCAATCCAATAACATCTTTCAGTTGGAGTTATGACATTATTTGCATTTGATGTCATTATCAGTATAACAGGCTTAAATTTACTATCTTGCTGTTTTCTATTTCTCCTATTTGTTCTTTGTTCATTTTTCCTCTTTTCCTTTTCTTGTTATGCCCCCACACCGATGGCTCCAGATTATCTCCACTACTAGTTTAACAACCATGAAAGCTGTCTGGAAAGTATCCAGCCTTTGTTAATACCAGTTTTCATATTACACGGCTGGATATCTTCCAGAGAGTCCGCCTATATCTGGTTATTTAATTTTGTGTGTGTAGTTGCTGTGAGATTAACAACATACACCTTGAACGTATCACAGTCTGCCTTCAAAAATACCATATAATTTCACCCACAGCAGAAATCTACACCAGCGAACTTCCATCACCACCCTCGTTCTACACTACTTTTGCCACTTGATTTCATTCAATCTGTTATAAATCCCACAATGCATCATTCGTTTTAAGCCAGGAACTGTCCTCTAAAAAATATTCTTAAAATCTTTGATATTTAACCATACATTAGCATTTTAGATGTGCATGTCCCATGCAGATTCAAATTTTTAGCTAGTGTCCTTTCCTCCAGAAGGAGTTTCTTTCCTCTGCTCCAGATGATTTCTAATAAGAAGTCTGATTTTAAAAAAGAAAAACTGAAGAAGAAGTAGTCTGTTTTTTTGTTTCTTCGTGTGTAAGGTGTATTTTTGCACTCTGGCTATTTTTAAGGCTATTCTCTTAATTGCTGCTTCCAGTAATTTGCTTGCTCTGTGTTATGGTGTGGTTTCTTTCGCTTGAAGTTCATTGAACTTCCCGGGATTTGTGGGTTTATAGTTTGCGTCACACCTGAACAATGTTTAGCCTGTTTTTCCATCAGATTTTTCTGATCCCCTTATCCTTCTGGGAGTCCAATTATACATGTGTTAAACAACCTGTTAATGGTTCACAGCTCACTGAGACTCAGTTATTTGCAGTTTTTATTTCTCCACGTGCTTTATTTTAGATAGCTCTATGTATTCTAAGTATTCAGTCCTTGAGCTTTTCTTCTGCTGTGTCTATCAATGCCATCCACTGTATTTTTAAATTTTCAGACACAGCATATTTTATTTTGATTTGATTTTATCTTTTTGAATCTTCCATTTTTCTTCTCATAAAGTACCATGTCTTCCTTTACGTCCTTGAGCAAGTTCATAAGATATATAATAGATATTTCAAGGTCCTGGTCTATTAATTCCTTATTTCCGTCATTTCTGGATGTTGTTCTTATTGATTCAATTTTTCTCATTTGGTTACATGTTCTATTTTCCTGCTTCTTTGTACATCTGGCAATTTTGACTCGATGCCAGACACTGTGATGTTTACATCATTTGGCACCAGATTTTGTGGTATTTCTTTGCTGTGGGATTTTTTTTCTGGCACACAGTTGAGTAATTTGGGGATCAGTCGGATTCTTTTCAATGCTTGATCTAAGGTTTGTCACGGCAGCTCCAGACCAGTCTATTACACTAGCTGCACCTATTACTAAGCTGTAACCCTTCTGAGCTCTCTCCCAAATGTCTCAGGTCTGAAGAGGTCTCTGCATTCTCATTTGTGTAAATGTTACATGAGCTCCAAAAATCGTTCAATCTAGTGTGTCCTGGCCCCAGGTGGGTTCTTCCTTTTTGCTTTGCAACCTGGAAACTGCCTCTCAGAAATAAGAGGCCATCAAAGTGCACCTCCCTTTTCTGTTCTTCTCTCAAGGATCACCACCTTTTGTACAATATCTGAAAAATTGTTTATATACTGATAGTGCCAATCAATCATATACATCTTTTAAGAAAGGAAAATACTGCATTAAAATTGTAATACTCAATATATACCAAAAATGAATACATGTCACGTTGAGTACCTCATAACTGCAGAAGGCAAACGTGACTTGAGTATTAAAAATTTAATACAGTTGGGCGGTGCCTGTGGCTCAGTGAGTACGGCCCCAGCCCCATACACCGAGGGTGGCGGGTTCAAACCCGTCCCTGGCCGAACTGCAACAAAAAAATAGCTAGGCATTGTGGAGGGCGTCTGTAGTCCCAGCTACTTGGGAGGCTGAGGCAAGAGAATCACCTAAGCCCAGGAGCTGGAGATTGCTGTGAGCTGTGAAGCCATGGCACCCTACCAAGGGTGACAAAGTGAGACTCTATCTCTAAAAAAAAAAAAAAAAAAAAAAAAAAAAAAAAAAAATTGTAATACAGTTTTTTCCTTTCTCAAAATGTGTATACGTTTTTTTGACACCCTCTGTGTTTCATCTGGCTTTCTAGTTGTTTATGGTTAGAGATCAATTTTCATGACAGTTAATGCTTCACAGTCAGAAGCAAAAGTTTTCCAAGGGTTAAAAACAAATACAGTATTTGTGTGTGTGTGTGTGTAACACTTTATAAACTGTATCTCACTATGCAAATGTTAGCATCAGAAACCACATCTAAATAGAAACAAAATGTCAACATTTAAAATTCACTGGAAGTCCTTTGAAATGATTGAAACTTTATGGCAAAAAAATTTAGTATCAATTTAAAAATATGCCAGAGGGTATAGGGGTTCTCAAGATGCTTTTAGAAAGTATGCAATCAAAACATGCAATTTTCATTATTTCAGTGTAGTTATTCCTGAGTCTCTGTGTATATATGTGTGTGTATATATTTTAATGTTAAAAAGAAAAGAAAAGAAATACATGCCCCATGGTCCTGATTTTGTTTTTTAAATTCTACCACAATGGCAAGTAGACAAAGTAGACTACCATCTTGCAGAAGTTGAAATATTCCAGGAAAGTTAATTTGCCTCAAATCAAAATTCCCAAATTACTCAGAGCATGAATTTCCTTAAAAAGCATTCCTTTTTGAAAAGCACAGACCCTTTAAAAATGCAAGTAACAGCCTTGGACATCTCCATTTATGCGATTGCATGGGTTAGGAGTCATCTGTGGCTACCCTGAACCGTCCTGGCCCAGGGAACCTGCAATGTGGGTGGCAGGACAATGAAGCTGAAGGAGCGAGCTTACGCTATGGGGAAGGGAAAAGGGCAGAATTCTCGACTTCACAGCTCTGCCCAGGGCAAGCCCTGAGGGAAAGGATTTGTCTGTCTGCTTTATTTCCCTGGGGTACTATCTGTAATTACTATCACAGCTCATTGATTTTCAATTCTTTCTATTAATACATTTATTGGCCAGTCTGACATTATTAAAATCAGTCCAACTCTGCCTCTGTAGCAGGGGATATCGCTTTCCTAAAATATGAGTTTTGCAAGATATTTTCTGCTTTTAAAAAAAAAAAAAAAGTTCTTCTCACATTAGCAATAACACAACACCTGCCCGTGTTTTTCTTTGAAGCCAGGTAGTGACACGCAAAGATTTCACTACAGATCAAAAGATCTCATGCAGTGGGTCAGAGAATATTAACTGATAAGCAAATTTGGAGTCCCAAGATCATTCTACCAATTTACCAGCAAGGCTGGCTCGTGTTTCACAGTGGGAGAGGGAATAATGAGGCCCCGTTAAAGGGTAATACAAGTGGCATTTTTAATAATGCCTTTTCTTTATGATAAAGTCATTAAAGGAACACTGTCTTCCTAAGCCTTTACACAAAGACATACACTAAATCTTCAATGTCAAATTAAATGCAGAGGTTTACTGAGGAAATGAGCGAGGTTTGTTGCCCCCCCCCAATACTACTGAATTTTAATGTAATTGCCTGTCTTAAATAAGCCTTCCATGGCACATTTCTAAGTTCAGCCTGCACCTGTCTGTATTTCTTTATTAAGACCGAGGACTGGAGTCTTTTTCACAGCAGCACCAGTTTCAAACTCCTCTCAATTTTACAGTGTGGCAAACAGCCTCTCACTTAGAATAAATAGCAGCTGAATGAATCACTATTTATTGAGCCCTGCCTATTCATAAGCTGCTGTGCTGAGACAGGAATAACAAGTAAAATGAAGCATGAGCTCTGCTCTTAAGGAAGTGACATTCTAGCTAGCTTCGTGGTGCTAGTCAGCTCTTGGCGATACAGAAATACTCTCAGCACCTTGTTATAAATGTTCTGTAGAAGGTTTGTTTGTAAAAGTTCCTGCAAGTCCACTCCAGGGAAAAGATCGAGTCTCCTTTATTTTCTTTTGTCCTACCCTTAAAATGAAGGCGCTCAAGGGGTCTGTGGTCTGAGGACGGTGGCTACTTTCAGGTAGTGACGTGGAGGATGTAAGTGAACCTGTACTTGGCTGTATCACCTGCCCCCGTCTTCGCTATGGCAAGGGGGTTGTTAGGCTCTTCTGCAATGGCTACACAGAGGGCTCTTTCACCACTCAATCGCTGATTGCTTGTAGTAGCTAAAATTGGCAAAATGCCCTCTCTCGCCCTGTGTCTCACACTATTGCCATGTGTCTCAACTACACCTGGCTCCCCAGGACAAAGGAGGCAGGGTAGGCAAGGACTTCAATACCCTTGACACTGGTGAGGGGACTCAGACTACAGCCCTCTCCACGGCAGATTCCTCAGGCCTGAGTAAACAGTGAGGGTGACTGAGGAATTCTCCTTCACGTCTCCCTTGAAGTCAAGCCTCTGCCTCTGTGGTAGTTGTAATCATTTCATTTGTATATTTGTATATAATTTTTCTTTTTTAAACATTTTAAAGAATTTCAAACATACAAAATTAGGCTGAATAAACAATTTTTGTTTTAAACATACTATTTTCTAGCTCAATCATTTTCTTTTTCCCACGATCCAAATCTAACGAAGATTTGCAGTATTTCTCCAGACACACTTAAATAAAAATCCAGAGGAAAGCCATAGAGGTTCCAGTTTGAGACTTCCCTTAAATCTACCAGGAGAGTTACAAATTAACAAGGACATTGAACTGCAGCGAGAGAATCACAGAACCTTTTCCTCCTGCGTTTCTTTACAAGAACATTTACTGGCCATGGGCAGGTGGACACCCGTGAGGCTGGCTGGGCCACTCCCCCTCCTAGGTGAGGTGAGTTAGGCTGGTGGAGACCAACCATGAGCCAGACAGCTGGCCTCTGGCTAAACGGGCATCCCAAACTCAGGCCTTTGTCATTTTAAAGCTGATGCATTTCTACTTCCCCACACGGATAGCTTCACTGTGGGAAGATAGTTAAACTCATGATCAGAAACACTTTCACTCACCCCTTTGGCTTTCCCAGCATCACAGCGCGTTAGACTAAACCTGGTAAGGAAGGCCTTCGCCACTCCCGATGTCCAGATGAGGACCAGGAGGTCTGCAGAGACAAAGGAACTTCCCAGTGTCATTCGAGCCTGCAAAGGGCTGACAATAAAATCACGTTGCATACCTTTGAGGCAGCTCCCTTTCTGTGTTCACTACTCTTTTCTCCTGCTTTAGTCCTTTACTTAATAACATGTTAGCACATTCAAAAGCTGACAGCATTTGGGAAGCTCTTGTAACAGTAGGGCCCAAGCACCAAAGGTCACAGACAAAGTCATTTAAACACTTCTCCTTGTGCCCCTGAAGTCTATTGCAAGAGCACAGGCCCTTCCCACAGGCCGCTCAGCAGCATGTGCTGTATTATCGACAAGCCTCGAGAAAATTGGAGTCACGTTTTGGAAGACTGTAATCATCATCATTTCCTTGGATAATACATCACTCAAAATCAAGAGTCAACTCCAAACAGAAGGGACCCAAAGTTGGTGTCCACTTGCCGCCAAAACTACCCAGTTCACGGGGCCACCAGGTGAAAACCTCTGTCACCAATGGGAAGGCCTATTTCTGTAAGTACAATTTTGATTTTTATGTTTTCAATAACTCTATGAGGTAGACAGAACAAGTTGGCAACCAGCTACTGATGGGTTTTGTATTGTTCACCATGCTAGTTATACCTCCTTGACAACTTGAATAAATCATATATATTTACTGAGCACTTACCATGTGCCACAAACTACAAGAGACACAAGACAGAAATGAAAGGAAAAGTCCCAACCCTCTAAGTCAGCGGTTCTCAACCTGTGGGTCACGACCCCTTGGTAACAATGAAAATACATCAGGTATTTACATTATGATTCATAACAGTAGCAAAATTACAGTTATGAAGTAGCAACGAAAATAATTTTATGGTTGGGGGTCACCACCACATGAGGACCTGTATTAAAGGGTCGTGGCATTAGGAAGGTTGAGAACCACTGCTCTAAGTGCTTACAATCTGATTGAACAGATATGACCATATACACACACCATAAAACTCATTACGAAAATGAGGCGAGGCAGCCAGAACTTCTCAGAGAGGAAATCCAGGCCTGTTTCCCAGTCTTTCCATAGGCTCTGAAATGTGTTCATCAGGCCCTGAATTCCTAGGTGGGGTGGGGACTCATGCAGAGCCCTGCTGACAGCATAAGACCTAAGGGACTATTTATAACGAGAAGGAGAGAGCAGACGCGTGCCTTGGTGGAGCACGGAAACAGAAGGGCCATGGAAAGTAACAGATCTTTAAAATGCTGTCTGCAGGCTGCAAGAAATACCAGCTTTTCTTCCCTGAAAGACGAGAGATTAGTGTCTGTATCTCAAAGACAGAGTCTCAAAACTGGGCTTTTCAGAGGGATTATAAATTCCAATCGATGTATGAACGTTAGGCTTCCTCATTCATTCTTCTGACACACTAGTCTCTAACTTTTCGTTCATTGTGATAACTTGTCACATCTTTTTCAACAACCCAAATCACATACGTGGCTATTTATTTAAATTTCACTGATATGTTTACATGTTCTTATGAAGAATCAAACTTCAACCGGGCTTTAGTAGTTAAAAGAGGAAAGAGTCATGAAATATGCAAAATTCTAGCACTCCCTAACTAAAAATAGTTCTGAGACTTCAAACTATTATACCATAATCACCCACTTCCGTCTTCTCCAGTGAAAAATCCAGTGAAGTGGCCAAAAGGAAAATGACTAGAATTCTAGATTTTATTTCTTATTTTAAAGAGTTGATTTAAAGCAGTTCTCAACCTGTGGGTTACAACCTCTTTTTTGAATTTGTAACAACGGCAATTAGGAAGGTTGAGAACCACTGATTTAAAGTATCACAAATTATTAAATTACGTTATAGTCTGTAAAGAGTTCATTACACATTTCATCAAATACTACAGGCTGCTTCTCTTGAAGCTTTATTATGAAAAAGAATGAAATTATATCTGTCATATTTAAGAAAGGTACACAAAGTTAAAGGAAACAAAATTTCTATTTCCTTCCACACGCATAATCTAAATTAGGGTTAAAACACCAGCAGCAGCTCCAATCACAAGGAAGAAAACTGATTTTCATGAACAGACGTTCAGAAATACCTACGAACCATCAATTTTTCCTGTTCCTTTCTAAGGACAAAAAAATATTTTCTTTAAATAATGTGACATGGGGTTCTTATTCACATTGCAAAACCCCTGGGAATACTGGCTTTGTTTTCTGTGTACCTAAATCTTTCAGGCAAACCTTACCTTGAAACTGAAAAATGGTAGTGAAGGGGAAAAAAACTTTCTGGATGTTATTAAAGATCACCAGGACTGGCGACAGCCACACACCATGCTGGCTTTGGCCACAGGTCCAGGTCACAGTTTCTAACTAGTTTTCTATAGTTTTTGCCTTTCTCCAACATGAATGTTTTGAATAGAGGTACTGCTATTTCAAGCTGAAAAGAAAATCGAGAAATAAAAGCAACATTTTGAAATACACATTTTTTCCCCACCAGCGGCAGAAAAAGGATATCCTCTCTGAATGAGATGCTAGGATGTCTATGAGTTTTGGAACAATTTTATTAAATTAGTGATAACGAGTCTAGATTAAGAAATGAATTAAGAAAACAAATTCCAAGGACACAAAATAAATTCTTCCTGTGCTTAGGTTAATGTAAAGGTTGAAACTATCCATAAGGTTTAGAAGATTAATATATAGATTTAAACTTGATGAATTTACCTAGAAAAACCCAGTTGAACAAATGACTTTTTCTGAAAGGGTTTCTATATTGAACAAATGCTGTCAGTAGCTGTCACGAAGTCTTTTTTTTCATGATGCTCAATCGCCGGAGTCTTGGGCTGAATGTACACCCGCTGGTCATCACAGTGTACACACATGTACAACTGTGGGATGGTGTTACTGGTTGACATGCTTCACAAGGTTCATTTCAGAGCCACAGAAGTCAACATTGAACATGAAGGTGAAAGGACATCCTCTCCTATGATGGGGATTAGTTTCAAATGAAGAACGTTATCCTGAAATGCCATACACTCAGCCACACAATGCTGGGGAACGTGGAAGTTATTAAACAAACAAACAAAAAACAAGAAAACCTCGAAATGCTATAATCCGGACCCACAACCTCAAAGTCCCCATTCGGAAGTCCTTTAGGTACATCAGTATCCTCACCCTTTCACAGAAGGATCCCAAATGAATGCATCCCCACTGATTTCTATACTAAAACAGCAAGATTTTATTCACATTTAAATTTTCCTTAGAGCGTTCAAGTACAAAATATTGTTAATTTTTAGTTTTGATCTTTGCAATCAGAGACTCACTGATAATGGAAAGACTGTATATACACCCACGTACTTGTTTCAGCCCTCTGTGCAGAGCCTGGGGTGGTGTGATAAAACAGGTCGCAGTGTGCACCCGGGCGTGTGAGCATAGCTTTCTCCTTCAAATACGTAAAGTGGTCAGCCGAGGCCGCAACTGATTATACTGATCAACTACTGAAGCTATACATGTTAATTATAAAGTCTCCTGTGTCATAAAAAAACAACCTGTGCTCTGAGTTCTTACATTTTCGGTTACCTGTAAATTTATTCATCAATTTGGCTATGTGTAGTAAAATAACCTTTCTTTTGCTTTTAGGCATTTTCAAATTCCCTGACCTCAATTTCATCAACTATCCCCCAGTCTTCCTGGCATAAAAAAAGGTAAATATAATACAAATGTCAAAAGCAAAAGAGAAATCCACCCAACAAATAGTAACATTCTCAAACCTGGACTCTGTCCTTCCTTGACTCAGAAACCACCATGCTATTTGGACAAAGAGGTTATATTCTCATTTTATTTTTTAATATTTTCTCTCTGCTTTAGACTTTTATTAGCATTTCGATACCAATTTAGATCTAGCCATATGGTTCTTAGGAGGACATTAGGCCTTCCTTCTCTGTGGATGCTCCCCCCTCCAAGGGAGTTAATTAAGGTTGCCAATGGAGGAGAATCAACTAAATCTCAAATGACTTTAACTTGAGAGAGAAAAAAAACATATGCAAGGGAACCATCAGAGGTGTTCTGCAAAGCTCAGGATGCTCTAGAAAGGAATGCCATTATTGTCATGGAAAGGGTTGGGGCATCACTGGAAACTTTGCTTACCCCTTGTTCAGATTCCAAAAGCTCTGTTTTGACTCTGACTGCCGGCATCCCATCAAGCATTAACATTCTGTTCTCAAAGGTGTTGATATTCTGAGAATAAAAGAGAGAAACGGAGATTCAACTCTAAGGCATTCAAAAGAAGACATTTTGGTAGACCTTCCTTCATTGTAGTACTTTCAGTACTGCTAACCTATTTTTTTTTTTTACAATGAACCTAATTAAATGAGAATATCGGCATAACCAATTATCCCCCACCCCCGAACTTTCCTTTGAAATAATGACCAAGTAGCAGAATTAATCAGTCTGATTCTCTGACCTCTGGGTTGGAGGTCACACTATAATAAACTGCAGTATTGAAACCTTACATTAATTTATATGGGGCTGGAACAATTCATCACACTTTCCCGATCACAGAGGAACTACAAGGCAAGTTTCTGTCTTCCTTAGCGCTGAAGATTGTAATATGCATTGACATACAAAAAGAAGAAAATCAGATAAAAAATTATATATTCTCATATTAGTCAAAGCCTAAGTAATTTAAAAGAAGATAATATAATTCTGGACATTTAATTTTTTTTATCATGGCAATTCTGATCAAATGAAAATTTCTATGTATCAACCCCAAAATATCCACTTTCAAAGTAACCAACATAAGTCTTAGATTAAGTGTGAATTTGTAAGATGAAATCATAAGTAAGGAACAAATAATTTGTTTTCTGTTGTGGTATATATTTGGTTCATCTTAATGCCTCTTGGAAAGAAAAACTTTATTTATAATATTGTAGCACACTACAATTTCATACATACATTTAGGAAACGATTAAACCAAGGTTATTTTCTACTAATTGTCACTGCTTGCAGAATTTTTAGAAGTCAGGAACGTATGAAGAGAGTCAAAGAGTCATATTTTAGTGCTTGCTTTAAGGCCCAAATCAGGCTCATATTTTAAAGCATGTTGGGATTGCCAATTTTACTTACTCTCATGTTGACTGAACAAAGAAAGTCCTATGACTAAATCTGACTGAGTTTCTAGAATGGCTACTTTTGCTCAATTACAAAATGTGACCACATGACACTAAAGTAGTCTTATTAACAGAAAAAAAGATCTATTTCGAATTGGGGGAAAAAAAGATCACTTTCTAAATATTTTGCTACATGGTGAAAAAGATTAGTAGAATTTCTAAACCTTCAGGATTTCACATTTCATACAGTTGCTTTTCTACCAAATAGAAAGTTAAATAAAAACAACTCTCGCTTCAACAAATCATAAATTACATGTTTTATTACCAAATAATACCAACAGAGTGCAGTATAGTGAAGCTCTAATTATTTCTATTTCTCAAGTATTCTTTTTGTTTAAGAAAAATGCTCTAAGAGATAAAATTTATACGGCCTCTCATCACAAATATTTGCTCTGAGAAATCAAGGAGAAAAAGCAAATTGACTCTAGAGTTAAGTAATGAGCATTTAAAAAGCCTCCACCACCTAGTCTATTTGGTAATAAAAAGAAAGAAACAAATCACTGTCAATTTTCTTTCCATGTAACTATCCCAATATTTGCAAAATTGGCAGGATACATTTTTTTAAGTTTTTGCTTTAGACTTGCCCATAATTTTTAGCAATTTTACATCCTAATAAGACAGTTTACAGCAGAAAGAACTAAAGTGTTACTGGAGAGCTCAGTTAAATTGTCCTAAACTTCCCTTTCATGGAAGACTCTGGGTTGTTTATACATTGAGCACTGATTTTAAATCCGAATGCATGTGGATGCTCCCGGGGTTGGAGGCAGCCAGCCTAGCCTGCCATCACCCAGTCTCAGGAAAGTCTTGCTGCAGCCTGCCAGCCCAGAGGCTCACAGCAGCTTGAGGAATCCATCTAACAAAGCAGCCTGTAGGCTGTTCGGTTGGTGGACAAAGAAGAATGAGTTGATATTGCTTCCCACCCTGAAGGAGGTGGCCCAGATGAAAAGGCAAAAAGATGTCTCATAACAGAGGGCTACACGAGAGAGGAGAAAACACAGAGTGACCCAGGAAGGCTGATTTAATGAACTGTTCGAATCTGATTAGAGGCTAATGTCCCTTTCAGTACTTTGTACCAATCAGCTGATATACTTTAACCATTTTCCCCACTGGCTGTGATAAACTCATTAGATTAAAAAATGCAAGCTAACCAGAGTGTTTGAAGTTAAAAACTGATAAATCATAAGAACCTGACAGGGTCCATATTTCTTCCATTTAGTCCGTTGAAATAGCACTATATTGGTGATATATATGGTGGTTTTTAAGTTTGTATTGCTGTTCTTAAATAATCTGATGGGTGGTAAAATCAGGATTTAGTTTCATGGAAAAAAACCTCACATGCTCAATTTTTATAAGAAATCAACTTTTCTTGGAAATATTTCTCCAATTTTCTAAAACCACTTACAGCCACCACCATAAAAAAACACCATAGATAACAATGTTCACAGCTGGCGAACTAAGTCTCAACAGTTAAACTCTGTCAACTAGAGCAGATCCAATCTGCATACATGCCTGAAAGTTATGTTGTAAATATATGTGAAGCATCTTAATCTCTGCATTCATGATTCTAGCCCCATCAGCATAAACATAAGCCCTGAGTATCACAGCATGTTTCCAAACGGTCTCAGAAGGTACATGGTTTTTATACAATGCATGGAAATTACATAGCACTGACAATATGGCCCTTGAAACAAAATGTTGGTTTATCTGACTAAGCTAAGATCAGGTGACTACAGACTTTAAATATGTAATAGGTTCCAATAATTGGGAATTGTTGTCAAATATATCTTGCTGTGATCTTAATCAGAATACATTTGCTGTGGGATCAATAGCTCAACGGATTCCCAAGAGGTAAATAGAATTACAGTCATCAGTTTTAGGATTGTGACACTCTTTGTGTATTGATGCTGTTAACATATATTTTCATATCATGAAACCCTCAGAATTTTAATTTTTGTGTATATACATATATAAATATACACATAGGTACACATGTGGGTACACGTTGCTTGTTTCACAAGTGAATTTTATCAATTAATGCAAAATTATTCATTTAGGATTTGTTAGTTGGCTGTTGACCAATTTTATGAGTACTGGATGAGAATACTACTCTGGATTTTCCTATTAGAAAAAAAGATTTGGGGGCACTGCTGACAGTAGCTCTCCTAGTCAATAGCCACATAAGCACAATAGTCATTCATCCTAACAACGCTCATATTCTGAATGAAATGTGTAGCAAGAAGAGGGACTGATCTTCAATGACCATAACTCATAAAAACACACAATAGGGGTGACTTTCCAGGTCACTTGTCACAATCTCTCCTAACTAGGTCTTTCTCAGCTCCTGCCTGCGGGTCATTTTGCACAACTAGAATAACAAGAACCTAGCCAGTCAATATTCAACAGTCCTAACTTTTTTGGAGACACAGTCTCATTTTGTCGCCCTCGGTAGAGTGCCATGGTGTCACAGCTCACAGCAACCTCCAACTCTTGGGCTTGGACGATTCTCTTGCCTCAGTCTCCCAAGTAGCTGGGACTACAGGCACCTGTCACAACGCCCAGCTATTTTTCTTTGTTGTTGCAGTTGTCACTGCTGTTTTTAGCTGGCCGAGGCCAGGTTCAAACCCACCACCCTCGGTATATGGGGCCGAAACCCACCCACTGAGCCACAGGCGCAAGGTTTCCTTTTCTAAGTCAAACATAACTTCTGGTATTTGTTTTGTTCTTCATAGGTACAGGACATATTTGCATATATCCATCTTAAATCATATGTGGCTACAGGTGATGAGAAATAGGAATATGCCACCCCTGCCCCCTGCCCATGAACATGTTATGTTAAATAGTGACACGTGTAAGGGACACAGGAACAGCAATTCAAGATGTCTAGCGGTGCAAGATTTATTGCACCAAGTTGGCTGATGCACTTCCATAGCAGATTCTTAGATTTATAACACAAGTGTGCCAACTGGTTAAAAGTACCATCCTGTGGGTCCCTTTTCGTATAGAAAATGCAACAGAATTAGACTAGAGGGAAATTAGGCTTTTGTATGAAAAAGACTTCTTAGAGAAATCAATCTCTCCTCTTTCTTCACTCACCTCCATACATCCAAGGTACGTCTTAGAAGGGTACTGGTGAAACTTGCTAAATATAGAACATAAATGTCTTAACACAATAACTAAGAAAGTGCCAAGAAGGATATGTTAACCAGTTCGATGAAAATATTTCAAATTATACTTAAAACCAGCACATTGTACCCCATTATTGCACTAATGTACACAGGTATGATTTAATAAAAAAATAAAAATAAATTAAAAAAACAGTAACAATAGCAATTTTTTTTTCAAGCCCTACCCCAGATATGTCAGTTCAACTAATAGGTCAACAATTAATTCCAAAACCTGTGCTCACAAGAGAGTCTGTGAATTCCTCCTTCTCTTTCTGAATTAACTGTAAACGAACCTAACAGATCGGAATCATGCTTAGGCAACAATTGTGGTTACCTATTACTATGCAACAAATCATATAATGGCATAAAACACCAATCATTTTATTATTATTCTGGTAGCGACAAAGGTAATAATGATACAATTTTTTTTTTTAATTTACGATGGACCAGACCGTGTGCTAAGAGTTGTGCACATTTTATCCGCCAGCAACTCAAAAGGTCAATGCTGCAGATGAAGTTGAGGCATCTGAAACACAGGAGGTGAAATTGCTCAAAGTCACAGAATTAGTAAGTGAGACAGCTGTGTCCCAACCAGCTGAGTCCGATCCCAATCTTGCACTTTTAACCACCGTACTATGCCAATCTACCTACCCACCCACCTCCATGTCCACATACATTCCTTACATAAAAATACAAAAAAATATCAGCACCTTATTACAAGTCCCAACACAGAAGCACCACAGAAGCACTGGAGTCTAGGAGTTCTTCCCAGGGCTGGCCTGACCTAGTCATGAACCCTGAACGTGAGTGTCAACCTTTTGGGGAGTAACAATACTATATCAAATCGCTCTTTGATTTCCAAGCTATTTCACATTATTTTTCTTCTAAGTCAAGTTTTGAACGTAATTCAAATTTATGAATTATGAATTAATCATAATTAATTTAGCAAGTAATTTCATCTGTTATCTAGTAGCTTTAAGATATTCCTATCTTTGGTGGTTCATGCAATATTTTAACAATAGTTTCATTTACTTGGGTGATACAGTAACTTCACCTTCTATTTTATATTAAGGACAGATGGATCTTGGAATGACATTTAATTTATAATTGCTAAGATTAAGTGTAAAAATATATTCTTCTATGCTCATTTCTCTACACATTGATAATTCAGTTTTGTGGAGGGCGTATAAATAATCCAAGTATTAGATGTGGTACAAAATAAATATCAGTTCAAATACAGATCTTGCCATTATAGGCCTACCTTTCATCTTTAATTCTTCTGCAGAATGGGAGAGTGGTTATCAACATCAATGGCTTTTTATTAATGGAACTAAGAGCTAAAAAAACAATCCCTAGTGGGACCCTCAACATAAATCCCATTAATGGTTTCAGTGATCCATACATATATGCACACATATATATAAATATAAAATTCTAAAATATTTGTCTTCAGTCTCAAAAACAAAACAAAATAAAAACCCTCACATTAAAACATATGCAATAGTAAAACTGTATGTGTAATGCAGCAATTGTGTTTTCCTAATAGCAAGAATTTTGTTTCATTGGTAAAGTGCTAAAGTACCACAACAATATACAGTTTACATTAACATTTTAGAAATCTTTTCTATAAATGATAGTTGCTAAACTAGCCATGAAAAACAGACGTTCAAGTTGCAAGTGGATGCTTTCCAAAGGGGCAAACAGCCCAAACTAAACCAAAAGCCAGTAATTTACTAATGGCATTTCCAAAGGACCTCAATACAATTTTAGAAATTACAACAAATTCATGCCTTCTTTCCTTTGTCCACCCTGCAGAGGATGGTTAAAATGACATCTGAGCTTCCAAATAACACTTTTAACCCCAGCATTAACACAAATTGTAACAGAAAAGTACTTCTGTCACACATACTGTGAAAAACCAAACACGCTTGGGAACTGTGAGTTAGCCAAATTTTTTTTTTTTATTATCTTTATCATTAAATCATAGTTGTGTACAATAGTGCAATCAAGGGGTACAATGTGCTGGTTTCATATACAATCTTAACTATTTTCATAAAACTGGTTAACATAGCCTTCCTGGCAATTTCTCCATTATTATATGAAGACATTTGTATTCTGCATTTAGCAAGGTTCACCTGTACCCTTCTAGGATGCACCGTAGGGGTGGCCCCACCAATTACCCTCCCTCTGCTCCAACCTCCCCTCTCCCCTCCCTACCCTTGCCCCTTTCCCTATATTCTTGTGTTATAGCTGGGTTATACCATCCATACGACAGCATCCTTAAAGAAAGATGGAGACTTTACCTCTTTCTTGTCACTCTTATCTATCATTTTCCTAGTTACACACTAGCACACCAGTATGGGAATTTCTTGACTTGAACAAAATAATAGATATATTAGGGATACTTTCTCCTCTGGTGAAAGTTGAGTCTCAGTGTTCTTCATGGGTTTGAAATAAAACATGAATTAAAGTTTGAAAAGGCCCTGATGAAAGTTAAAAATGGTGGTATAAGCTTGTAATCCTCCTGAACTAG